>DF244271.1:0-30947 GCA_000507305.1 Breviolum minutum Mf 1.05b.01 | reverse complement strand
TAAGGTCTTGTACCTACATGCTTGGGTTATGAGTCTTTGGCAATCCGAGGGCTTCTACGGCAGTACCTCTTCCTTTTCTGTGGGGTTGTGAGGGAGTTGAGATGATTGGAATTTAGAGCTCAGTAAGTGGGTAGGCAAGCAATTGAAGGAGGAAACCCGGCAATGTACAAATTAGTGAGGCAACCAGCGATGCCTTCAAAAGAGCCACGCAAGCAACATCGGCAACCGTTAATCATACTTTGGAATTAGAATTGGAAACAGGAAATGCAAAAAAACAAAGAATCTTGCCACGCAACATGACAGGTTCATCCAGGTTTGCAGTATTCACGCTGAGCACACCCACCCGCTGCCCTTGATATCTTCACGAGCACCTGCGATGCAAAATCCCGAGCTGTGCCGAAGGACACCACGGCTGCGTTTGCTGCAAGGCAGGAACATGTCGGAGTCTGTCGAGTCTGTCGAGTCTCCCTTTTCCTCGGCTCGAGGCGCCGCCTCCCCGTGACAAAGGCTCGTCAACGTAGTGCGTCGCTCGCTCCGGGGCGTAGCCTGGAGGTGGACTGTGCGGCCTCACAGCGAGTCGTACAAAATGCCATCTAGCAATACATAGCAATACCTAAAAAACGGAATTCATCCGGGAAACAGTTAACTCAGTTGATGTTGAGGATGAGATGAAAAGAAAAAGAGGATTGATGACAATGATCCCAGTGACAAGGATGATGACAATGCGGATGAAGATGATGACAATAATGATGGTGATGACGGCGATAACATCAACATCTACCAACTCTTTTCTACAAAGGTCGTATGACGTACGAAACAAGAAAATCAACTATAATAAGACAAAAACGAAGAAAAAAAGGAACGTGGAGGAGGCGGACAAGGAAGAGGAAGGAAGAACAACAACAAAAGACAAACAACAGCCACAACAACAGCAACACCGACAACACCAACACCACCACCACCACCACCACCACCACCACCAACAACAACAACAACAACAACAACAACAACAACAACAACAACAACACCAGCAACAATAGCAACAACAACAACAACAGCAGCAGCAACAACAACAACAACAACAGCAGCAGCAGCAACAACAACAACAAGAACAAGAACAAGAACAACAACAACAACAACAACAACACCAGCAACAACAACAACAACAGCAGCAGCAGCAACAACAACAACAACAAGAACAACAACAACAACAACAACAACAACAACAACAACAGCAGCAGCAGCAGCAGCAGCACCAGGAAGAACAAGAAGAACGAGAGCAACAACATTAACAGCAGCAGCAATATCAACAGTATCAGTACCCACGCAGCTGCGTGCCAGTAACATTACGATCACAACAACAACGACGACCAGGTTCACGATGAGGTTGAGGACGACGACCACAACCACTCCACTCCACTACTTTTCACTTCACTACACCGGAATACACTCTACTAGACGGCCTTATATTTCATTACAGTATACCATATCATATTTCACTAGATCCTTTTACACTCCACTGCACTACACTACACTACTCGCTATTCAAACCTTGGTGCTGCAGATCAGACGATTTTGCAGCTTTTGGATCCCCCACCCATCATATGATTGTCTGGTCTGAGCTGGCACTTCTACTCGAACCTGTGTTCGTTGCAGGAAGCGCTTCAATCCATTTGACTGATTCAGGATCTGTACTCCCACAATTCCAGCTGGATAAACTCAGAGCCAAGTCACTCAGACAACAGCAAACAAGTTTGACATCAACTCTCTTGATGGTCAAATGGGTCAAATGTCTTTCATCGGAGACTTCCATTGCAACTTCGGTAGCCAGGCCTGACCATAAGATTTCTCAACCGCCGGCCGGCTTGCTGAGGACAGGTAGCCTCAGACGTTTGTGGATTCCAAGTGGAAGAACCGCTGTCCATCGAACATACGGCAGGCTCCCCAAACACAGTGAGAGGGAACATGCGGATGAACCACATCTGCCTCTACAAAGATAGTGGAAAGCTGGGACCCCCACCGCCCATGTCCAGGTCATTACTCAGGGCGCCTGAACCAGAACCCTGTTAAATCAAGGAAAGTTGTGATTTGATGTGAGATGTGAGTATCAGCCGCATGATGTTGCAAAAAGTTCAACAAAGTCCTCAGCCAGCCTTGCTGTCCTGCACCGTGACCAGGCGGGGCATAGCCATTCCTGCAATGTTGCAATAGAACTTCTCATCCAAAGCTCTCGCTGAGGACACAAGGATTGGCATTCAGGCTGGAAGCTCCCTTGAGCGGTATCTTTTACTAAGCTATGCACCTTGTGTTTTAAGTTTTAAATCTTGTTTCAAATCAAGCAACTTGAGTCTGAACCAGACATTCAAGTATAGCGACATATTGCCTTATAAGCATCACAATGCATTGGTGTTCAAAAATGACCTGCTTTGTCAATTCAATCAATTCGGAGCTTTTACAAAAAGAATATCAATGATACAAAATACTACTACACACTTCAAACGAATGCATCAGTCATAAAGTCATCAGCTTCTCATTCATCTCAAACAAAGAAGCCACGCGGAAGCCTGGCCATGGCCGGTTGCCTGTATGCAGCAGCACCTTGGTGAAACAAAGTGATGTGCGTAAGCTGCGTAAGCTGCGTAAGCTGAAATATCATTCACTGGCAGGGAGGGGAACTTTGGAGTGAAACGGAAGCAACTTATTAGGCTCAGCTGAGAAGTGTTGGGGACAGCTGAGCAAACGACTGGAACTCAGGTTGCTTAGACCTGCATGTGCAAAGAATCGCACCGACTTGGTCAAGCCAATGTGCACTGAATATCAAGTGCAGAACTCGTGGATACGCACCCCACCAAGTGTCCCAAATAAAGGTAAAGAAATTGTAAAAACCAAGTTGTTCAAGCTAAAGAGTTGAAGAGTTGAAGAGTCGAAAGCAACATGGAAATGATCTGAGCTTTTGCATTTTCCCATTCAACTGATACCTGCATCATTTCCAGATCGAGAACCATACACGCCAGGACCTGTATCCTCAGTTCAACAACAGAATCTATGAATGCATCATCAACTGACTACATCTTTCACCTAGTTTTTGCAAATTCAGTGAACGAACAATTGATGTGAGATGCCTGTACAACACTGTATAAAACAAATTCTGACGTTGACGTTGCTCACAGCATTGCAATTTGTTTGACGTCTCTGAGATGTCCAACATACTCGATGCTGTGCTTGTTGTAGGTCGAATGGCCTGGCAATACACAGGAGTAGCAACTCATCTAGACCAAGCGATAGTATCAGAAAAAAACACAAAGAAAATCACGTTGATTCATCACTCTTGGGCTTTGGTCAAACTTCCAGTAGTCTAAAACCCTCCCAAAAACCTCTTTCCTACCTTTTGTCAGACTCTTCCACAGGCCATGCCTCCATTCCAACCTCCCATGCCCATGTAATTGTCCCGCGTGGGAGCTGGACCATAGCCAGCCGTGGCCGGTGGCCTCCAGAGTCATCCGGGAAACACCGAGGAAATGGAGGTGTTTGGCGAATCGGAAAGCATCCCGAGCCTGGCTGACATCCCGCTTTGTCTTTCGTGTTCAGCCAATCCCTGGAGCACGGTGAGGTCCTTCAGGTCTTTGCCTCCCAAAAGGGACGCTGGTTTTTGGAGCATTCTGTCATTCTGTCGTGTCATGTTTGGAGGCATTTCCTTCGAAACATGTTTTTTCGAGTTCAATGCTGAAGCCTCACAAGTTTCTATCAGAACGGTAGTCTCTTTTGTTCAGGGCTTGTGAACAGGAGTTCTGCAGTCGCGCTGGAGATTTCTGTCGTGACATGTCTGCACCCTTGCCTCGGAAGATGATGAAATCATAGATTTCGTTGGACTGTGGCACTTCATGCTGCCTCGTCGTTTTGACGTTTTGGCCATGGGCTCGAAATTTGCAAATCAAGCAATCCGCAGGCCCAAAGACTTTTTGCCTTTGTAGGAAATTGAACAAAACATAAAATTAGATACAATAATACGATATATCATGTATCCAAGTCGATCCATTCAAGTCACTGCGCTTCACAATAAATACATCCTGTGATTCTCCCCAATCCACATCGCAGGGCTCAATCATGAGAATCAACCGAGGCAAATTCCGGATCTGAGAAGCAAACCCTCGAGCGCCATCTGTCCGTCCTTCTGTGCCGAAGGATCTGACGTTCTGGACCTCACGGAAATGGCAACCAGAAATACACACTGATCTGATTGTCCTACACGGCTTACCCCTGTAAGTATTGAGGGAAACAAGAAAATTGTAACAAAAGCAGGTTTCAACAAGTATGCTTCCATCTGCCATCCTCCCTTATCAAAGCAAGTGCGTCTTTAAGATCAGAACTGCAATGGTTGACTCCTCCTTGTTCAGCGAGTACAGCATCCTTGACCAAATGAGACGGAAATTCAGGCCAAACTGCACACAGCAGCCAATCATGACTTCATCCAAGCCATTTGAGGAAATTTGTGTGTTAAAAGTTAAAAGCCAAGGCAAAAAAAAAGTACTGTGAAGCATGCAATGACAAGGACTAACAAGGACCATCTCCAAGCTCATGGCCCCTCGTATCTTATGTCCGAGGTAGTGATCAAGCTGATCTTGCTTCCAATGTACGGCACGCCAGTCGACATTGCCTTGCAAGACAAAGCTGCAAGAAATGTCGCGAATTCCAATTCTATATCCAGAGTTTAGGGTTAAATTCTTAAATTGATCGTAAAATCTCTAGATCAACCTGATCAACAGCTTAGATGCTGACAGCCAAGGCGTGCAGGAAGTTCTTCCAGCCTCGTATTGATAATCGCAAATCCAGTCCTGATTGAACTTGGTAAACCCAAATTGATTGATCCGCTCATTTTAAAAAATCATCTGATCATCTAGATAACACCTGCCATTCAATGACTTAATAGCAACCAAGTGCTTCATCGAAATTGGCTAAAGATCTCTCACTTGAAAAGAGATCTCTGAGGCCACAGCTATTCACTGATTTGGAACCACACCAAGTTCAACCAAGGCGTGGTTCACCTTTCCAGCTCAGTGAATAAGATCATCCTTGAGTTAATTCACTGCATGTCCCAAAGCCGCTCCTGCCTCACTTAGAACTAGACCAGTTTTAGCCAAGCTTGCGCAACATTTTGAGCCAAATGACATGCTACAACGCAATTTCGAGACTTTCCAAGCTGCTTCACGGTGCATCATGGGTCGAAGATTGGCAAAATGAAGGTACTCAACTAAAGTTACCAATTCAGAACCACTGGCGTATGCATCTGCACTCAAAAGCAATGAAACTGATGCAAGTGAATGAAGCACAGTCTCAAGGCTTCCCGATTTTCCACGCCCGGTTCATAGGAGCTCAACTCATTAATGCACCTGGCACCCGAATGACATAAGCTGTCGCACTGGATGTGGTGGAGATCGACATAGCTTTGCACTGTAAAAATCCAATTTCCAGGTGAAAGATTCACCGAATTGGAAACAGAACATCTATGACGATACAACCCCTGGCAGGAAAATCGGTAGATCTGCCACATCCAGAGGCGAAGTTTTCAGAGAGCTCTTCGCTGGCTCGAAAACAAAAAGGCTCGCTACCAAGGCTGAGATAAGCTTGGCAGCCTCAATCCCTTCAAAATCCGAGACCGTCAATACCTTTTCGGCTTGACGGAAACAGATCGAATCCTGGCTACTCAGAGACTTTTCCGGAGGTCAATCAAGGAATTGTATGCTCTCAAACTGCATTGTTAACACTGAAATTTCCAGTGCTGTTGCTGCTGTTGTTCATTCACTTGCACCCCTGACACAGTTTTGATACATACATGGAGTTTCTCATGGCCTTCATCCAGACCAGAAAATGCTTTTCCAGTCCAATTCACAGGAGAAAACAAACAACATGCTTGAGAAAGACCTGTATCAAGAGATCTATGAATTTATGGTTACAAAAACCTATACCTGCCCTCTGTCTGGCCTGTTGCAATTTTGCAACAGCAGCTAGTCACACCTCTGCTCAAACATTTCAATTTCCTGCGCAGTGAATAGATGTGATTGGCAAATCAACTCTGGCAATGCGTCAGATCCAGCAAGTTATGCATTTGGATCCATTGATCTGCGCCTTTTCCATCCTCCATTTGACGCGCTCGTTGAAAGTGAAGCAGCGCCGTCTAGGCGGATGCAAATGTGCTCCACATTTCGATATGTATCTACATATTAAATACACGTGTGTGTAATCGATAGATAGATAGATAGATAGATAGATAGATAGATAGATAGATAGATAGATAGATCGATAGATCGATAGATCGATAGATAGATAGACAGATAGACAGGTAGACAGGTGGATGGATGGATGGATGGATGGATGGATGGATGGATGGATGGATGGATGGATGGATGGATGGATGGATGGATGGATGGATGGATGGATGGATGGATGGATGGATGGATAGGTGGATAGGTGGATAGGTGGATAGGTAGATAGATAGATAAATGGGTAGGCAGAAAGATAGATAGATAGATAGATAGTTAGATAGTTAGATAGTTAGATAGTTAGATAGTTAGATTGTTAGATTGTTAGATTGATAGATAGATAGATAGATAGATAGATAGATAGATAGATAGATAGATATGCTCGTCGCATGTCCCTTAAGAATCGTTTACAAGACATTCAACAATTAGTTCTTGAAGATTCTTCGACAGGCTCTGTCGATTTTTCCAAGCTTAAAAACAGAAGAACAATCAGCCAACTTAAACACACAAAAGTGTCAACAAAACTTCTTCAGCTTCTTCAGTTTCTTCTTCTTCTTCTAAGGATTCATTCAACCAGATTTCAATTTCCGCATAAAGAGTCCTTTTTTTCCTGTTCATTAAAAACTACTTTCAAAATTCCTTTTAAAAAAAAGATACTCCACCACCAGGCTAGCACAGGCGGGATTGGCTAGTTTAAAGCTTGGCAGACTCACCAAGCACAATGGTTCTTCACCACAATCCCCGAATAAGATACAAAAAGCCTGTAATACTGTTGATGGAAGAAATCATGCACACCTGGGATGTATAAAACCCTATGAATACTGGGATATCTACTACATCAACTGGTGCAGGCTGTCTCTCTCTATAGAGGAAGATTGCTTGTGCGTGGCATATTTGTGGACAGGTGATTCATGAATCAATTTCAATGAAATACGATTTGGTTCTAGACGGCATACAAAGGTAAATAGGCATCGTACATGTGGAAATATTCTAAATCTATAGAGCACGAAGTGATCACGACTGACTCCGTCCTTCCCTGTCAAATGCAGACCTGGAGCTGCTGCAGAAAGTCCTCTTTCCCTGGAAGCACCTCGAGAAGCAACTGCAATAGGTTTGAAATTCAGGTGTCTATTTTGTTGCATTCCAATTCAGCATCTTTGCACCTTTGGGGACTCGATTTCTCCCCATTTGCACAGTGATACATCATTCAAGTAGCATTTGTATTGTGTTCTTGACTGCTGCCTAAATGTTGCATCTTTCCTAGAAGATTGTCAATTGGTCAAGGAAGCTCCTACATGCTTCTCTTCTGACGTTCCAAAAGCAAACTCTCTGTATGTGCGTGCAATCGATGACCTGTCATACAAATAAAATTGAAACAAGAACACAAAAGAAATGAAGCCAGAGAATACGAGCCCCCCAAAGGGGACCAGACTCACTTAGGTCACCACAAACCGACTCACTTAGGTCACCACCGACAAGAGACTAACTTAGAGCACCACATCTCAACTCACTTAGGTCACCACAGACCACATTTCTCTGAGAGGGTTGTCACTGGAGGGCACTCAGTTAGGTCACCTACCCAGACATACTACATACCTTTAGGGTTAGACATGGGGACATGGCGCTCAGGGACGGGGACATGGGGTTTGGGGGACATGGCTCCATTAGATCACCTATCCACAAGACCAACACACCTTTAGGGTTAGACATGGGGACATGGGGTTTAGGGGACATGGGTGGGGACACGCGGACACGGGGTTTAGGGGATATGGGGGAGATGGGACGGAGTTGGGGGGAACATGAGGATCTGGGACCATGGGGAACATGGCGGTACGGGGGCATGGTTAGGGGGTTTACGGACATGGCTGTCCCCAATACGGATATGGTGACATGGGGACATGGGGACATGCCTACCACAAAAGAGCTCCACGTAGGGTTAGACACGGGTGTTGGGTTTGGGGGTTGCGCGGAATGTTGGGCATGGCTCACTGACATCAACCGTCCACAGATCTAGGCGCCTTTACATTTAGGGACATGGGGGCATGGCTCACATAGCCCACCTACCCAGAAGAGTGTAATTGGGTTTAAGGTTTACACGTGTTTAGGCGGACCTGGGGACATGGGGACGTTGAGGACATGGGAACAGTAAGACACATGGGGACATGGGATTCAGGCGACATGGGGCCGAGGTTGAGCGACTCCTCACTGATGACTACATAGACACTTTCCCTTGCGGACACACCACATGGATTTTTACGACTCATCCATACATGTGTTCTGAATTTGGAGATGGCCATGACAACCCGGGCACATGGGGTTTCGGGACTGCTGATCACAACACGACACACCTCTTACTGACTGCTGATCACCTCACATGACGATCCTGGTCGCAGATGAAACGTCATTTACAATGCGGTGAACAACAGGTGTCACCCTCCAGCATCTACTCCAGTGCTACAAAGTACTACTCCATTACTACAAAGTACTACTCCGCACTACAAAGAACTACTCCAGTACTGCTCTGTACTACTCTGTACTACTCCAATTCTACTCTGTATTACAAAGTATTATTCTAGTCCTACTCTGTACTACTCCGTGCTACAAAGTACTACTCCGTCCTACAAAGTACTTCTCCAGCACTGTTCCGCACTACTCTGTACCAAAAAGTATTACCTATATGAAATGCATTGACATTGCGAGGAGCAACAGGTGTCACCCTCCAACATCACCAAAAACTGTGCCTGCAACGAAAAGTCACTGTCATGATTGATCCTTGTGACATATGAAACGTCAGATGGCGTACTGCCATTGCACCCCCTTCTGTGTGAGGTTATCATATATTTCTACACCCTTGCTAAGTCTTTGCATGCACTCCTACACGCTTAACGAAGTCTTTCACATGGCGGCGATCAGAGCGAGTAAAAAGGCGGCGCTCGGAGCGAGCAAATTCACGGCGCTCAGAGCGATGCACTTCCCAGCCCAAAGCCTTTATTCACGAAAATTGAATAAAGGAGCTGGATGAGACAAGAAGAATCAATTAGATGCCAAAGTGTACTACTGGAAAAATAAAAAAACAATAAAGAATGGATACTATTTGGGAAGATAAACATGCGAGATACAAAAGTTTTTTTTGCCTTGTCGCCAGCTGCAATAGTAATGCATGTAATTACGTTCTGAGCATCTTTGAGTAGTGC
This sequence comes from Breviolum minutum Mf 1.05b.01, assembly GCA_000507305.1. Lineage (NCBI taxonomy): Eukaryota > Dinophyceae > Suessiales > Symbiodiniaceae > Breviolum > Breviolum minutum. The sequence continues at coordinate 21,496 of DF244271.1, read as the reverse complement.
ATACAATGAGGGCTCTGCTGGTTTTGCTCCTCCACCCCATGCACCACGGTCGGAGTTCCTGGCACTACTGCAGTGACAGAATGACATCACTCAAGGGTACTGCAAGTGCCACAAACGTGACGGTGCCACAAGTCTGTAAAATTCTGAATGTCTTTCTTACCTGTCCTGGGCGTGGTGCAGGGCAAGGGCAGAATCGGAAAATTTGAACCTCCTCCTCACAAAATACATCAAAACACGGCATAGACCCCAAACATATTTAGACCTCAAAACTTAATTCACGGAAAAAAAACTGGTAAAACAAATAAGGATGCCTGGAATCATGTGACCTCGCAAGGACGATTCGTACTTTTGCGGAGGAATCACTATAGTCAGAGGAACCGTTTAGATCTATACTGTCTATACTCCAAAAGTTACACTTTGAATTTTTGGTTCTTGCTGAAACAGGCTGCCCATGATCGTGAGTGATTATCTTAGCGTCAAGTTGGACTTGTACTACGCACGTGATTCTGACTGTTTCTTGCTCATTATGTCATTATGTCTTTGTGCGCCGTTACCCATAGCGATGGCATCTCGAAGTCTGCAAGGTTTCAGATGATTCAACAGCTGAGGCAATCACTGCTTCTGCTTTTCATACTCCTCCATAACGGCCTGCAAGGATTGTGACGGTCCACCCTGTGAAGTTCACCATCAATTCCCAACTTGCCTGATATCGGCTAGAGATCCATTCCGCAGCTTCTTGAGCATTGAATCTTTGTGCCTGAACAATGGAGTAGCTACACAAAGACAAAGATATACAAAGGGCAATTGAATCTTTGAAGTCGGGCTTCGCAGGCACTCCAACAACTTTTTTGATTCCAGTTCGGCTCCCGCAGTCCAAATGTGGATGCTGTTGTCATAGAAGGAAGCAGAGGCAGCCCGGGTTGAATCGCCAAACCTTGCAAGTCAAAAACGTCAGTGCTGTTTTTGGAACAACAAAAATGAATATTTCAACAACATTGAATAAACATGAAACAACTTAACAACCATCTACATCCATAGAAAGTGTCAAACTAATTCCAATGCTTTCCGCAGCGCTTGCATTTGCACTTCCCTCAAAATATCTGCACGCATAGACCAAGAACTGGTGTTTGCCCCCTAAACGTCATAACAACATGTTCAGGTATTGCCGTATAGCATTACAATTGACTATGTATGGAGGGTTTGCTTGACACCTCTTGCACTACCAGTACCGTTATCACCCTATCACACTCGAAGCGATCAGCTTGTTCAAAGGGGAATCCTGGTCAACCACTCTTGCTACGGCTGAGGTGACCGAGACACTGCCAAGAGATTCCATAGCCCAAAGAGCCATGGCAGCCCTCCCCTGCGGATTCACAATATCCTCCCAATCGTTCGAAAGTGCCTGCTTCATCCAGCTCAAAAATCGGAAAGCCACAGCGCATGGCTGCGACTGCAAAGACGCCCTTATTCGTGTGCCAGCTGAGCTGGTATGCCCCGTCACCCAATCGATTGCTGCGAATCAACGGCTCCTTCATGTGTCGCAGGTCGAAGAGTCTCAACCGCTCATCATAGCTTCCAGAGAGAATCTGAAAGTCATTATGCGGATTGCAAGCCAAGGATATGACTCCAGCTTCGTGCGAACGATTCGAAAATGTCAGCACATCTGGACTTCTGAGATCCCAGCCAAGCAACAAGCTGTCATCGGCACCCGAAACAATAAGATTCCTGTCATGAGAGACCTCCACACACCAGGCTTCGAGATTGTGTTGCTGTCTGCTGGTAACTCGGCGAATCTCGGTACCAGCTTTCAAATGATGCAGGACCCCGTCCTGCCCAACTACAACAATGCCATCTGCCTGCGTACAAACGAAAATGTATTGCTCAGAACGTCAGTCCACAACTTGGAAACAGTATACCAATGAACCTAAACACATTGTACGTGCATGTTAAAAAGGGATCCTCCATGAATGTACCCTTCAGTGCTTTCAAGAGACTTTATAAAAATATAGGGTTTATAAAATGATAGTCAAAGATTTGTCTTTTATGGAATGCAAAACCCTCAGGTTTTATAGAATGACTCTTGTCAACCAAACCAGGTCGTAGGTTGCTTTCAGCAAGAACATGGTTATTCATTTTATAAAAATTGCCTATCATCTTGGTTTATGGAATGGTATTTGACAGTTTCACCTTTCATACCGACATACAGAACTCACATCTGGCCTCCCCTGCACCCCAGCATAAATGTGTCAGAATGCAGTCGCTTAACTGATTGTGGGCAATCTCTGTTACCTCCGGCTGAGCATGGTAAAGGCGTACTGCCCCATCAGCACAAGCGCACATCAGCACCAAATGGCTCGAAGACCATGCAAGGTCGTAGACTCCAGGGCCTTTAAGAGAACCCCATTTGGAAAAAGCCTTTTGAGACCATTTGGGGAAAAACACAAAACTTGCCTTTAAGGCAAGCAGCTTGATATGTTGGCTTGATGTTGCAAGGAAGCGCTTCCGCTGTCACAATCCAACCGAGCCACAACGAGTGCTCCCTGCCGTTCATTCCTCTCCTCATTGTGCTGATACCTGGTACAATGTCGCAAAAATGTTGCGAATGAGTGACCTGAACAGAATGCAAACGTCCTCTTTTTGATTTGTTTTTATCGAGTGCTGTTCTTATTACCCAAGTTCTTCATTTCACACATCAAGTTTCCGTTCATAAAAAGCTCTGGACGCACATTTTCTGACTGGATACATGCCCCAGGCAAGCCAATCTTCCAAGCCGCTGGAAGGGCACCATTCAATGACATCAGGATGCAAGTGGCAGATTTCCACCAGTTCTTCGGAAGTTTCCACATCTCCAAGCATAGCTCTTGAGAAAAGGCACTCGATGAGAGGTGATTTTTTGCAGTTTCGAGTGCAAAAAATCCCTCGGAGATTGCCTCACACTCTCCAATTGAAAGTACAAATGTAACATGCTCTTCATCTTGAGCCGGCCATGTTTTACAAATCAGAAAATGAATTGTTCTGCCGTCAGTCTAATGTGCATAAGTGCATACCTTGTGACCAATGCAGGTTATACACAATTGAACGACGCTGTTGCCTCACCGTTGGAGTCATCAGCACTTCTGGTACTTTGCGCATCCTTCCAACAACCACTGTTGCAATTTTGTGGCAGATCTTTGAAAGTTGAATCAATCATTCAATCAAAATCTAAAAAATCTACATCTGATACAAATCATTTGAGAACTCAAGTTGCCTTGTCCGAGGATCGGCCGCCGGAGCGCTTGCCCTGCCAGAAACATTGTCAGATGCAGTGCTTCTGCCAGGTGGTCTTGCATCATCATTGAAATTCAATGAATGCACCAAGTTGATTGAAACTAACGAGGATGAAATCTATAAATTATAAATCTTAAAAGTTGATACATCAAGTCGGGTCAACAAACTTGTTGTCGTCTCTTTCTCAATCTCACAACTGTCACGGTGCATTGGCAGAAAATGGACCCAACAGCTGGAAGGCCTCCTGACCACCCTGGCACGGCAGGTTCAAGTTGCATGAGCCGGATGAGTGGTGGAGCAGTGAAATAGCTAAATCCAAGAAATACCAAGAATGAGACTACAAAAAAAAAGAGAAGCAACAGAAGCACGAAGTCAACAGCAACCAAGCAACAGTTTGACTGTGCAGCTTAATCGCATTCCAGCAACAAAGACTGAAGGCTTTGATTCTGCAACTCCACCGATTTCCAGACCTTGCCATTGCCACGACCACCTCGCTTTCCACCTAGGTTGTAGTGTTGTAGACGCAAGGCTTCTGAACACAAAGGACACGTTTTTTTCGAAAACGCCTATGATGTCGCAACCAGAATATCCACAAGCACTCCATGAGTCATTCCACAGTTCCAATGTTCGACTTTGGGCCTCCTTCACGACCCTGAGGCATTGCTACCTGAATGTAACTTTGGCAACATGTTCAACTTGGGTGGTAGGAATGGGAAACAAACAGTTGATTGACTATAACATCCAAATCGATGGCCATGATTTGGACTAAGATGTTCATAGAGGCTCATATCCCAACTTACCCTTGTGAAAAAATAGAGCACTCCCTTGCACACAAGGGATTTTTGGCATCCGCACCAGACTTCACTTTTGCCGTGTTGAGTGTTGAAAACCTTCGCACATCAGAATTTACTTGGAAAAAACATGCTGCCAAACAACACCAAACAACGGTTTCCAAGTTTGAAAACATCAAAGAGTCTCAGGTCCCAGCTGAAATGCGCAAAAATGAAACAAAAAGTATCTAATTGAGAATCTTCTTGAATTGAAATTTGCTGCGAACCACCAGATGTGCATGAGAAATGTCGTCGCATTGTGATCATTTGTTTCGACACGTTGCCCAAAAGACATGTTGCGCTGCAACCAAATAATGTGACAGGGATACTTCATTTTCTCAATTTCAGAATTTGGTAAGGTTCATGCCCAAAACACTTCCGCAAATTATCTCCTTCCAAAAAATTATGCAATTTTCCAATATTTTTCAAGCAATACGAAACACTGCGAACCCGGCTCAAACCAGTCAAACACCTCCAGAACTTCTACTACGTCTGGACCCTTCCGCAACCCTGTTGTTTTTTTGCGGTCTGGTTTTCGGCCATGCACTTCTAAAATTGACAAATGAGAATGTGATTACCACATAACAAATAAAACAAAAAAAATATGTCAATAAAAAAACGATAGCTTAAATACTTCAAGAAACAACAACATAATTTTTTCCTCCCAAAGCCGCGGAGCAAGGAGGGCATTGACGATCGCAAAAGTTTGACGTACTATAAAATACACAACCAAAACACCCCAAAAACCAACACACAAGAGTAGTACACGATCATCCCCCGTTCCAACATACAGGAGGTTTGTCATGTCATATCGGAATAGCTGACCCTGTCATTTCATAACCGTCAAAACATGAACCATGTCTGACATCTGGTACAAAATGGACATGTTCTATAAAGTGACAAGCCTGCACGTTTGCTCAACAAAACATTGTTTGACCCCAAAAAGGCTAAAATCAAAAAACCTACAAAATGCAAATCTGCAATCATTCCGCCTAGTGACAAGCTCTGTCGCGGATTTTAAGTACACCTTCTTTTGGCGAAAATTCTCAATTGAATTGATATTTCGGAATTAAATCATCAAATGAATGATCTCCAGATAAAGCATCCAAGAAAGTGAACACTTGGTCACTTGGTGTTCTACACAATTCACGGTAGCCACACGTTTCCTTCGTAGTGATCCCCACCAGCAGCAATATCAGTAACCTTCACTGCCGTGAGTATGGCCAGCTGCCGTGTTCTGTGATAATTAAACACCAATATGCAAACAACTTAATCGAGCAAACGACGATTTTTTGGCCGAACCGCGGATCTTGTGACCCTGATTGGTTCAATTCATGAGCGGGTGAGCTATTTGAACTGAATTGAGTTGGTTTGACTTCAATAGAAGGACCAATCGGTCCGATTCAAGCTGATTAAGTTGGATTGGGCTGAGAATGGGAGAAAACAGGGTTCATTCAACTCAAAACCACTACGGAACAACAACAACAACCACAACAACAACAACAACAACAACAACAACAACCACAACCACAACCACAACCACAACCACAACCACAACCACAANCAACAGCAACAGCAACAGCAACAGCAACAGCAACAGCAACAGCAACACAACAACAACAACAACAACAACAACAACAACAACAACAACCCCTACAGCTTTAGCTCGACAGAAAGGGCAGGCAAGCGAAACTTTGGCAAAGAACTCATCACAGACGATGGGTGATGGGTAGCAGTTCCACCATTGCTTTCAAAGCAACCGTAGCTTGGAGTGACTCTTTCCTTCTGAGACTAATTCAACCGGAGAGGACTCCTCAACATCCTGCTGACAGTTTTCGATGACTTCCAAATTCTGTTCCTTTTCGTTGATTGCCCTCCTAAGCTCTTGTCATCATTAAGCTGGTAAAGAAGGATTTGTTCGAGGTAGGTTCGGTTTGGTAGGAGCCTTATAAAGTTTTGGGTGATATCTGTTTCGGTTGTTTGTGGCTCAAGAATCTTGGTTTGGGTTGATCAAGGTGTAGCTGTGGTAACTTTTTTTTTCTTAGGCGGCGTTATTTTTTTTTTGCTTTTGGTTTCAGACACATGACATTTTTTTTGTTGATACAAACTCATGACAAACTTCAGTTTTTTGAAGATTGCATTCTTCCGGGCGATCCCGGGCGAACCGAGCCAAGTGGAGAGTTTTGGAACCACTGTCGGAGCTTCAACAAGCTAGAAGTGCAACTGACATAAAGAAAGCTCCGATCCTCGGGATGGTCAGAGCCAACTCTCTGCAGCTATAACATAAACGTACACGTCAGTTCTTTGGGTGGATACCAGCAACAGCGCTTGGACACAGGTAAACTCGGAGTTGCCCAAGGTTTTGAGGTACACATGAACGCCAGCAACATTGTCGTTCCCCGGTGGCAACTGGGACGCTGCCTTGCCTTGAGGCAATCCACACGGGAGTGGCATGTTTGAATGCACAATCAGGAGCTAACGGACAAGGGGATGACCTGAAACATACTGGTCATACTTCTTCCTCCCAGAGTCAGCGCCAACCTGCGCAGCTGGCCAGCTACTAGTGCACCAGCATAGGGGACCTCGAGTGCTTCTTCTCAGTGGATACAACGTGTACTTCGATTGGTAAAACCAATGTGCTGGACCCAGAAGAGCTCCAGTCCATCCTATCTCACAGGGTGGACGCCAGCGGTTCCCTGTGAGGTGAACGGCCCTCAAGATCTGTCAAAGATCACGCATCGAACCGTACGTTACTTCGGGTTTACTCTCTGCTGGAGATGTTGAAGGTCCCGGGGGAGACTTGACGATGTCCAAACTGGGTATTTGCGCTCCAACCTTACTGCACTATGGTACCCACACCACCTCCTTCAGTGCCTGAGGTTTCCACTATTCCTCTGCCGCAGACAGATTCCATTGCTCCTGGGCTATCACTAAGTTCACAGGACCTACTCAGCAGTAAGGCGACTTGCCGGGATTATGTGGCACGTGACGGGAGTATGTTGCCTCTGTGCAACATGCTCAAAGTCTCCAGCAGGAGAAGAGTGTCAAAGCTCTCTTGTGCCTCTTCAGTCTCTTCAGTCTCCTCAACTACGCATCGGTTGACAATTGGGGTGGCATCCCATGGGCACCAGTAGCGATTTCTTTTTCGAGAATAACTGGAACGCTGCCTCATTAACAAGCGGTCCCTGAACAGGTGCAGGGCGCTGCTCCATTCATAGTGCATGTTACCAGCAAGCGACAGTGCAGCTCAGGGCAAATCTCCCGCCCCTTCCCGGACAGTGATGCAAACCTTGTTTCCAATGGTGTCAGTATTTGACACCGCAGTACTCTCAAATGGTACGCCTTGGTACAACATCTCAGTACCTGCTGGAGAAGCATAAGTGTTGGCCTTTTTCAATAGATGGGACAGTGGCACAGGCCTACTCATCCGTTGAAGGCATGGTCTTTCGGTGAATGGTTGATGCCAACGGCTTCGACTGGCGTTTCCACCTCATCTGGCGCTGATTACTGCTGGTGGTTCCGAATCATGACCACATGGTATCGGATCATCATATACCTGTAGAAAGTTGCGCTGGTTGGACATTGTCAAGAAATCAGAGTGCAAGATCTCTCTGAAGTCAGGGCAGAAACCCCTATGGCACGGTTGGCCATGAGAATGAATTTTCAAGGTGGCTGACTATGCATGAGCATCTTCAACATCGCAGATACCTCTATGGGAAGTAGTGGACAGGGGCATCCAGCATTGTGCCTATGCAGTACATCACCCCTGATCGAGGTGCTCGCTGATTGACTATATGATGCTCAAACGATCTCCGGGCCCTACAGTCCGTTGCCTAGCTCCACCCTCGGGCTGCCTGAGGGATCTTTTCTCATTGATTTCGTCACTGACCACATCTACCCCTCCAGGAAAATGGAACCGAAAGGAGGTTTTGTTCGTATAGCCTACGGCCCACGTCAGTGCTGAAGCCTCCTTGTTTTTATGCTCCGTATGATGGAAAGTGCTGGAGCTTATTATACAAGAGGTTTGCTGCTATGACACTACCGCTTCTTAAGTGTGATCCTTGTGCTTTCCTCTGCCCTGACGGGTGCACGTATGGCATAGACGCCCAGGGGCATCCTGGATTGCAACATCCACGGTAAGGCTAGCAAGGGGGCGACCTCGATGGTGCACCATTTGGGAGGGCTCCCGAACAAGTAGGAGGCCAAGGAGTTGAGTAGAGACTGGTAGCATTCCGGCTGGCACCTCGATGTGGCGCCCCTGATGACCACCTAGGTGCTGTCGCAATTGTATTGCTCACCCTGCCCCAAAATTTTCAATTAGCAAACTTCTTGGCAGCTCAGTTCGCAGCATAGCACGATAAAGGCAACAGCACCCAGCCGTCCGTGCAGTTATGTAATAAGTGGTACACGGGGAAATGAATAAGGAATGTCACTTCTGGTGAGTTGTTGCTTGAACGTTTAGAGTTGCACCAAGGTCAAGGTAGCAATCTGACTGCGAGTAGCTCCACCCATGTACCACCACCAGCTCTGCACCCCAAGGCCCCTTCGTCAAAAGAATGGCCCTGCATTTAGATCACTGCACGGCCATCTATCTGGCTGACACTGTCACCAGACTTGGCAGTATCCTTCCGAACTGCCAGGAAAGTATAGTGCAAGTCTCAAACGCATCACCAATCTTGACAGCACCAGTGTGACCGCCATTAGAAATAACATAAGTCCGACTCGATTCTCTACTCGCTGAAGAGGTTGGAAAGAAGAGGGTACCTGACAAGGCTATCTACCAAAGGACCTTCTCACCCCGAAGTCTGTTAGGTTGAGTGCGGGCACCGTCAATGCACGTCGTCCTCATCAGATGCTTCTGGTGAAGCTAGGAGTGAATAAGAGTGGTGGGTAGTAGGACTCCCAGGGAAGCATGCAAGCAAAACCTCCTCCCTCAAATCATGAGCCATAACAGGGAGGCCACATACATGGGTTGTGCGTTATGGGATAAGATTGATGGAGAGACAGTTCCCAGCTAACAACGAAATTACCATACCAATACAATCAACAAAACTACGACAGCGTCCAGTTCACTTGAGAAATTCGCAAGGGATTGTTGAACCCGAGTGACGACTTGAGCTAAGTGGCTTGAGTCCAAACATCAAATTGTTGAGGAGTCCGGTCAAGTGTTCTGTCTTCTTCGCCCAGCAATGGTCTGCGGGAAGCTCCTCACCACACAGCCTGGCACTCTCTGCAACATGCATCTATCCGGTACTAGGTCAGAAGGTGGCCAACTACGGTAAGGGCAACAGTACTTTGTCGCGAAAGACTGCGACTTGGTGCTCTCTTGTGCCTCTGATACCGCTAACTGGGTTCGGGCAGTGAATGCAACATGCGCTTGGATATGACAGTTTTCGCTTGGAGATGTAATGCTGCACGAACAAGATGCATCAACACAGTTGGTGCCAAGCTGCAATGCTGGAAAGGGAGAGTAGGAGAGACTCACATTGGCGTCAGCCGTGGACCTCTGACTCTTTGGCCCTCAAGTCAGAGATTAAAACCAGAAATCACTCCATTGAGTGTGTCACATACGTCTCTTCGTGCTCGGGTTGTTTTATTGCTGGTTTGTCAAAATCGGCAATTTCTGCTATTAGGATATTTCCCACCACAAGCCTTCTCAGACCTTTTGGGTCTATCCCTTGCGTAGCTTCATCAGCTCCACGTGGGTGAACCTCTCAAATGTTGGTGGGCAATCGACACGAATGTATCAGGTAAGGCAGTGGGCATGCAACAGGCATCTTGGGTATGGTAGAACTTCAGCGTTGCAGTGCAGGCTGAAAAACCGCACAGATGTAATCCTGGTGCAGCACTGAGAGGTCACCTAGACTATGGAAGGATGAGTTATAACCTTGGGAATGTGGGTCATCTGTGTGTAGTACTTGCTATTTTATGGCGGAGCAGTACTATGAGTGAGTATCCTCTGGCAAGTTTGCATGGTTACTCCGCTTGCCGTGGAAGAAGGCAAGTAATACTCAACTACAATCCTGGCCTTCCATAAGATTACATGACAGAGTGGTAAGTCGCACACGAACAACTTTCATCGTTGACATGTCTTTCGCTGGACTGCAGTGGTGAGCATGAGTTATGACCTTGGGTTATGTGGGACACCTATGAGTGGTATCTGCTATTTCATTGCGGAGCAGTACTGAGAGGTAAGTGTACAGAAAACAGCGTCCGGCACTGCCTTGAGCAAAACTTTGCTGGACTGCAATGGAATGGAAGGAAGTTCTTCCATTTCCTCTCAAGGTCATAGAACTATGGAAGCATGAGTTATATGAACTGAGTTATATGGGACATCTATGAGTGGTGTCTGCTATGTCATGGCGGAGCAGTACTAAAAGGCGGAAGAAAACCTATAGTTGAACTGCCCAACGTAGCAGTACAGACTGCCTGGTGACTTTCTTCATCTATGTCAAAGTCTATGCCTGGACTGCAGTGGAATAGAAGGAGCTTCTTCCATTTTCATCATTATTGAGTCATCTGGACTGATGAAACATGAGGTATGAAGTTGGGTTATATGGGAACTCTATGAGTTATATTTGCTATTTCTTTGCGAAGCTGTACTAAGAGGTATGAGGGACACTTACTCGTGGTTTTGCTGCATCATCGCGGAGTTGTACTGAGTGGAACCTCCACACCCGGGTGTGACTCAATACGACTTGAAATCCATGATTCGCCCGGCATTTTTTTTTTAATGTCCATATTGTACGCGCTCGAAGCTCTGACGGTCATCAATCCGCTATTTAGATTGTCGCTTTCAAAAGGTGAGACAATAACCAAGGTGTCATAATTACAAAACAAAAACCAAACAAAGCACCACAAAGCAAACAAAACCCAAAAACAAACAGGACACCCAAAAGGAGTGAAACACTACGCTTTCAGAAATTTCTCCATGTCTCTCAGTACTGCTCCGCAAAGAAATAGCAAATATCTCTCATAGATGGCCCACAGGACCCAAGGTTGAATCTCCTACATGACAATGACAGGCAGAAAATCTCCATTTGCAGTCATAGGCCATTTGGGATTTACTTTGAAGTGATGAGTGGACCAATTTGCACACTTTCTGATCTAGGCCGTGCATTCATGTTTGTGGAGATTTGTTGCAGTGAAAATTCGTCCATTTACTGTGTTTCCAGGAAATTGGAAATTCATTTACGTTGGTGTCACTGAAAGAATGGAATATGATTCAACGTTTCGGAAAGTGAAAGAAACATGTGGAAGACAGAAATGTGAAGACCTTTGTTCATGTGTCCTGTCCATGTTCGTTAGGGTCACCTCTTACACGTTTTGGGGATGGTGAGCCGAAAGACTCTGATTGGGAATGAGTGACTTGTTTCCGAAAGTTGAGCGGTATTTAAAGCTAGGTGATGCAAACAGTTTTGAATCGCCATGAACAATGATATTTGGAATTTTACACTCTGTTAAAAGACTTTAAAGAATGCAGAACATAATTACTACACTAAGATTCGGCTCTGTAAGACAGAGTTTGTGACGAAAGATGGGAAACCTGTCGGTAAATCTGGGTTTTTCATTCAACTTAAAGGTTCTCATTGAGACATTGAAACGGTTTTCAACTTGTGACTGCTCGGAACATGCAAGCTTCGAAGAAGTTGCATGGAGTGAAACTGCCTTTTACACTGAATTTCTTGCAAGCAATGATTCAAGGTGCCAAGAGCTTTGAGAGTCTAGGATGTTTTGGAGCCGGTTTTTTTTTGCTTGGGTAGAATTCTTGGGTTCAGAACTGACCGGATAAGATCCACTCCGTGAGCAATTTGCATGGACGCTTTTCTTTCGCGTATTTTCTTTAAGCTTCAGAACTGACCGAAAAAGGCACTCCACTCCGGTGGACGAAAGTAAGTATGAATTTGCATGTATTTGCTTGAATTTTTTTGCGAATTTCCTTTAAAAAGAAGGATCCATTTCGCTTTTGTTTTGGACACATCTAGGTCTCTGAGAGATCTGGCGGATTTCGAACTAGCAAACTGAAACAGCTGGCACGACTGCTGCTTGTTGATTTAAAATCACTTCGAGTAGCTCACTGTTGGTTGCTGGTTGAGACTTTTTACTCACGTTGTCAGTTGCCATGGATTCTTGTGAGTTGGCTGAGTTGTCTCATGAAGAAGGCTTCAGAAGCTGGTTTGATGGATGGTGGTAAGATGCAATGCAATCTACCTTGACTCAGGGTGGTGGTAAGACTCAGTCGATCTCATCTGCTAGTGTCGTAACCGGTGCCACGACCGATACTTGCAAGCGTCGAAAGAATGTGAGCTCAGATTCGGAATGGGATGAACGGTTGGACGATCTTCGGATAGTCCGGCCATTGAAAACCAGGCCAGCTACGTGACTGAGAATGACACCGTGAGTGCCAAGTCTAGGTGATATGAGTGGTGCTGTGAAGACTCCGGATGCTTCACATGTGCGTCACATTGACAAGAGTATTGCTATTCCTACGGAAGCTGACTTCAAAGAATGGAGCCAAACAGTCATTGTGATGGACAAGTATGCAGATGTGAATTGGTCGTTCTCAGAACTCATAGCAGTTGCTGAGAAAGATCCAAAGGCCATGCGTTATGTCATCTGGCTGATTGGCACTTATGCTACTCGTCCAGTCAAGGATCCTGAGAATCAAGCTGAGGACTTTGGCACGTTTGCCCGTGCTTGTGGTTTGGATACTAAAAGAAGACCAAGTAGATCCTTGTGCGATTTTAGTGGTGATCTTTCTGATTGTATGGCTCCGGCCATCTTCTATCTGCAAGCATTACCGACAGCTATATGCATATATTGTTGCGATGTCAAACAAAGAATTTCATTGGTTTCTGATAGTGTCTGGGTCACTTCGGTGGTGCTGATACGCTTTGAGTTTCCATTGAATTTGACATGACAATCCCGTAGTTTCTGATAGTGTCAGGGTCACTTAGGTGGTGCTGACGCGCTTTGGGTTTCCACACTTTGAGTTCATCGTATTTTCTGGACTTTGTCATCACGATGAGTTGCTGTAAGGTAGCTGGTTGAGTTGATATGCTGGAATTCACTATACGTACAATACGACAGTTCAACACTGGATGGACGAATCTCACATCGAAAGGGGGTGAGGAAATTTAGATATTCGGAGCATTGTGTTTATACTGGTGCGATGTTGAGCTTCATATGTAGCCTANCTGCAATGGGTATTTTCTGGAAGATTGGTTTTTGGGGAACGTAAGTTTTCTGCCGATTGGTTTTCTGGAAGAGAGAAGTTTTCGGGTGATATGAGAAGCATTGGAAATGCTTCGTGGTGCGTGGAGTGAGTGAATGGAGTTTGTTTTGGTTTCTAGAGCTTAGGGGCTTTGAAACTGTTGCGAGTGGTTTTTACCATATGCCATGTTTGCCTGTCAGGTGAACTTTTGTGGCGATTTGAAGATTTGTTGCATGCACATCCACAATTTGGTAACATCTTGTGTGGTGCATTGCTCCCCTCAGTGATGATAGAGAGTCTCAGAAGGCGTTCTGCCAATGGTGAGAGACCAAGTCTGAGGGGGGAGCAATGCACTGCTCCTGTCTCTAGTGTGGGTTTGAGATGTTAAGTGGATGTTTGGAATAGAAGGTTGGAATGAAGGTTTTGACCTCCTAAGAATTAGTTTGGGAATGGAGTTTCCTTAAACCGAATGTCTCGGCATTCCTTTGGAATAGAGTTTCCGTGTTTGAATGCTCCTTTGCATTCAGCAAGCTTTGCTTTGTATAGCTTGGCTCAGATGTGTCACAAGAGCTGAGAACAAACAAGTAATGCTAGAAGTAGCATATACTTAAAGACTGAAAGACAGCCATCCTCCTTGGTTGGTTCGTGTTCGTGTGTCGAGCAAAAGGTTTGCTGGAGAAGTGATTTGGAGTGCATGGTTGTGCCTTGGGTTCAACGAAACTTGTTTTGGGTTTTGTGTTTTCGCACTTTTTGTCCCTGGCTGTGCGATTGATTCTCACACACTTTCGGAGTTGCTGATGTTACGGAGTGAGTGGCTGCGCTACTAATTCTTTGGCATCGGATTCTTCACACCTTGGCGCAAATTCATTGGTCTTCACCATGTGTGGTCTGGCGGTGCTTCACTACATCGGGTTGAAGAACATTTGAGTGGACTCTGAGGTCGGCCTTTTGCATGCTCTTTTTTCGCTTGTCCGTCTCACGCGGTTTCACCAAGACCTGCGTTGGTTAAGTTGCTTGCGCTCTCCAACTTTCCGGCGTATGTACAATTTGAGATCCGTGTTTCACAGGACATTACAGCCAGTGTTGTTTTTTGTTTTGTGATACTTAATGTCATCGGTGCTTCCTTCTCCTTGATCAAATGCGCCTCTTGTCACAGGTATCTCGAACCCAATGGCTTCTCTGCGCCGATCCTCCTTTCACGTGCACCAACGCGACTCCGGTATGGATCTCGCGTCTCTGACGCACTCTTCCGCGGAGGATTCCTTTGTTTTCGAATTTGTTTGATCAATTCGTTTCATTGTTCTGGCCAATGATTGTGAATGTTTTTGTTGATTTTCACGAACGTGGAATTGTCCTTTTCGTGTTGTTGTAGCTGACTGAAGGGCGAACCGCCCGGGACACGTACCCTAGCTAGACCTGGCGAAGTGCTGCGAGCTCCGAGAGCCAATCTGATTTTGCCGGAAGACATTGATGAGTCAGCTGGCTCTCCTTGCTTTCTACGTGTGAGTAAGCCCAAACCCGGACGAAGGGGTTTGGGTAGGGTGCAGCACTGCAAGGTTTCTGACTACCATGTTTCGTTGTTCCTCAGCAAGGTCTTCTCTGCAGTCAGGGGGCATGAAGCAATATACCCTGGAAGTTCGAATGCTTTTCGTTACAGATGGAATTTCTTGTTGCGAAGACTGGAGGTTCCTTCCGCGACTTTGCTGACTCCAGGCTGTTTACGGGCCAGTGGAACAGTTGAGCTGTATCGGAAGGGCATGCCTATCATGGATATCCTTTGGACCCTAAGACTCAAAAATTTGGAGACCCTCCAGCATTACCTCCAAGAAATTTCTACTCAGATTACTATGATTGACCTGCCTTCGAAATCACGTTTTCTCATCTTGAATTTGTCTAAGTTGTTTCCCCACTTCATCGAGATCGACTGGCTATGAAACGGGTGAAGTGCATCAGCTCGCAATGTTACCGTTGCTGGCCTCTGGTAAAAGGTGGATGGGTTATCTGCCCTTTTCTGCATCAATGTTGGGCTGCAAAGGACGATTTCTTCTTTGCTACATCAATGCTGTGGTGGATATCCCTTTCAGGTCCGTCGACGTTCCATCTATGACATTTACTTGAGTGCGGCAAGCATAGTCAAAAAGAGTCTTTGGTGAAGTGCAGCAGAGGAATCACATTACATACATATATATATATAAATAGATTAAGAAGAATACAATCCATATGTGTGCACGTAGAGATGAAGCATCCCCAGTTGTAGCCCTTGATAAACTGAATATCCTCGTGTAGAGAACTCCTAGCAAACTGTGTTTGAAGGGCTTCGTGAAAAAACTGCCTTAAAAGGGTTGTGTCAGAAGACTGCCTTGTGAATGGCTGGCTTGAAAGGCTGCATTAGAAGAGCTGTGCTTGAAGACTGAAGTAGGACGAGTGTGTTAAAGACTGTTCTACAAGGGCTGCGGCTGTGCTTATTTTTATTCTTTTTTAGGGGAACATTTTGCCAATGTTTTTGGGATATCTTTTTAGATTCGGTGATTCCGTGTGTGTGATTTTTTCAACTGGTGGAATGGAGGTAAGATGTTTCAGGTGTGGATTTGTGACAGTTGATGGATTTCTTCTTTGACTATGGATGATGAGAAATCATTTTTTTGTTCAAGAATCCGTGGAATTGGAAAGCATCAATTTTTTTCATTGCGGATATTTCCAGAATGGAGTTGTCATATCAGTCTTTGTTCATAGTTCCACATCACAATGTTTTTAGCACCTGGTAACTGCAACAAAGTTGTTGAATGCATCATTTTTTGAAAAAACACACACGTTTGATTTTTCTGACATGTGTAGGAATATATTTTACGATTCGAGCAAAAAAAAATCGACCCTGACTCTTGGATGGAAATATGGGTGTCGAAAAACCCACCGACCTCTATGTGCACAACAAGGTTTCACTCCAACAAAATGGCTGCGACCAAAATCTGTTTGTTTTTTTGTCATGGGAACTTTGCAAGTTGTTATGCCCTCATGATAACGCTTTATCTTTCGTACTCAAAAGAAATCAAGGATTTCTGACTGCAGTTGTGATTTGTGAATGTTCTCGCAATTTTAGTGGTTCAGGGTGGGAGGTGGGTCTTGCCTTTCATCTGAAGGGCTGCTCAGCTTCGGGGCGTCATGGTGCAATGATAGGAAAGTGGGGGTTTTTGTGAATCCCTTTGATGCCTTGGAGAGAGCAAGTTGGTACAACATTCAGACTTAGCAACAGAGAGACTGATGCTAGTAAGCTCTGTGAAACTGCTGAACCATTTGAAGAGACTCCTGTTAGTGTCGGTGTTGTATCCTCTGCTGAAGCCGATGAACATTTCTCGCCAGGGGTGAACGAAGATGTCAGTGGGTTGGTCAACGTTAGCGATTCTTTTTCACTTGTTTCAGGTGAGCATGGTGACATTGAAAACAACATCTTTCCCAAACCGTCAGATGAAGAAGTTGATGAATTTTTGAGGAGTCAACATGAAATTGCCTCCAGAAGCTCTCCCGACTCTGAGTTGATTCCGGACAATGGAGTGTTGCCTGCATGTGACACGGACGATGACCACACGGTTTCCAACAGACAGTTCAACAGTTTGGTTGCTCACAGTTTCCTGTCAAATGTCAAACCTGCTGATTTTCAAATGCCGTGGGAACGTGGAGTATTCAAAGAGATCTTTGAGAAGTCGAGTTCGTCGTCGGTCTTGCCTGCACCTAATTTGTCAGTTCCTTCGCAGAATGTATCGATGTGGAATTTCAAACCTGTTTTTGAAGCCGCCATGGAAGAGATCTCACACACTGCTGCAGGTATGCCTTTGTGTGACTCATTGTATAACCTTTCCATGATGAATGTTTCCGATGTGAACCACGAGAACAAGTTGAAGCTGGCAAAGGAAGTCGCGGTGTGTAAATGGCTCACCGTCATCAAGCTGCACCCTAATGCTTCCGAGATTGGAAGACAAATAACTGCGGAGGCGGTGGGTGAACAAGCTGGTTCAATTGAATTTGAGATAGTTGAAGCTGTGCTTGGTGTTCGTTCCCCAAACACTGCCATTGCACGTGCAAATCCTATACTCCGCATGTTGCGTTGGCTGTCCTGCAATGAAGTTAGTGGCGAAGTCTTTCTCTCTGAGCAACAAGTATGGCGATACTTGAAATTCTTAAAGGATACCGAAGCAAGCCCCACAGCAGCTTCATCATTGGTCTCTGCATTAAGGTATGCTAAGTATATCCTGGGCTTTGAGATGCTGGACAGGGCGGTGCTCAGCAGGCGCATTGTTGGTGTTAGTGAGTTGTTGCTGGCAGCCAAACAGTTCCTGAAACAAGCAAAGGTTTTGACAGTACTTCAAGTGCGTGGTCTCCATACATTGCTTGAGAACAATCATGAGGACATTTGGGACAGGGCTTTGGCAGGATATGCTTTAGTTGCCCTGTATGCCAGGGCCCGTCTTAGTGATTTGTCGCACATATATCAATGCATCTGCGATTTCGATCAAGATGGAGGATTTCTGGAATTGAATACGGTTGTCCACAAGAATTCGAGATCAGCACGGAAAAAGGCAATGCTACTTCCGATCCTTATCCCATGTCGCGGAGTCACAGGAACATGCTGGCCGCTTGTGGTGCAAGCAGTTTTTCGGGAAGTTGGCCTGACGTTAGAAGGGGTAATCAACGGTCCCGTTCTTCGTCCTGTGTCGAAGCATGGTGGCTTGTGTTCAAGAGGCATCACATCTTTGGAAGTCTCGGTTCCTGAACTTGGCATTGCATGGAACTGTGGAGCCGGCTGATGAAGTGCGTGTCACGTCGCATTCACTCAAGGCGACATGCATATCATGGTGCTCAAGTTCGGGCTACCCCCGAGTGACAAAGCTATCCTGGGCAGACATAGTTCATCTGTAAATGAGTCCACAGCAGTCTATGAACGGGACATGTCAGTGCATGCTGTGTCGTTGTCGCAAAGCGTCATTGACAACATTTGCGAGAACAAGTTCTGTCCAGATGCACCCCGGAGTGAGTATTTCCCCAAAACGGTTGAGTCGCGAGCTACTGGTGTCGGCCCTTCTTCTTTGGTTGAGGACTGGGATGGTTACACGGATCGCTTGGAGGGAGAAGACGCCAAACAGGAAAACCATTCTTTTGCTGGCATTGTTGAAGTTCCAGATGAGAGCTCTGAAGATGATTTATCAGCATCAAGTGACAGTGCTATGAGCTCTGCTTCAGATGATAATGGTGAAGAGGAACTCGATCCAGGCCCTCTTCGGAAGCTTGCAAGGTTTGGCAGTGTGCAATCAAATGATGGCATATATTGGATGCACAAAACGTCGAAGATGGTGCATCTCAAAGGGACCTCGATCGACCGATGCTGCAGTCACGTTTGCGTGTGGCAGAAGATGCAGCCACACATACACCAATGTAAGGGTGTTTCAAGCATCCAGCATGTGCAGGCTTTGTAAAAAGCATGAGGAGGAGTTGCAAGTCCTTGGGTCTGACTAAAAGACTTCCACAACCAAAGGGTTGTTCGTCGATGGCTCAAAAGTGCGCTTCCAGTCTGCTGTAGGTTTTTCACCGATGTTCGGGAACCTTCCTTCTGATTGACTGATATTTGGAAGCCTGACTGATTCATGTTTCTTGCATGATGGTGATGTTTTTCAAAAGTCTGTGAGCCTAGCTCTGAAGATCACATGTTGTTCCAAGTCCTTTTTGGATCTCTTTGGAACCGAAGTTTGAGTCTTGATGTTCTCAAAGTTTTGATGCTTAGAGTGTACATGGTACACTGGGACAAGAAGACTAAAGAGTCGTCCCGCAGGTTCGTTTGTGCGAACTCACAGGTGGTTGTGAGATGACTTTTTGTTATCTGCCACATGGCTCAAAAGAGAAGGTGTGAAGGTAAATCCTGCTTGAGCTGTTCGTCAAGTGCAACAAGGAATTCTGTTCATTGAGGTTGAACTTTGTTAAAGACTTTGGATTCGCAATTCCGCTTTCCTGCTGTTAGGGTTTTCACATCCTTTTTCTTTTACTTGTTGCAAGGAACTGGTTGGTGTGTTGAAATCATCACGTGAAGTTTTTCTTTAAGATCGTAGCTCTCCTATCGCCATGGCTTCACTGATTGACTCTGAAGCACAGTTCAAGGAAAGGGTCAAGCATTTTCGTTTGTCTGACCCTGTCATTCGAGGCCTTGGTGCATTGAGCTTAAACACAATTGGAGTGTTCGCATATTGTCACGGCCAGCCTGGTCAACCTATCAATGACGAAGAGTTTCAGAAATGGATTGAAGCAAACGTAGTTGCGTCAGTGAGTGTTTCCGATCTTGCAGGTCTCAAAAGGCTCCTTTTTGAGTCGCAAACCCTTGTGTTGGCTGCTCTTAAAGAGCAAGTGACAGCACCTNTATTGGAAGCACTGGTGAGCTATGAGGTGCCTTTTACTTTGTTGCCCCTGCCATCCAAAAAGGAACCAAAGGTGAATTTGAAGAAGAATCCAAAGAACGAAGTTCTCAAGGACAAAATTGAAAAGAAAGGCAAGGGTAAGGGTAAGGGCAAAATCCCAGATGCAATTCGTAAACTGGGTGGTGTTGCACGTGATCCTGATGGGAACAACATTTGTTTTGCATTCAACATTTCATCGTGCAGCGAAGCAGCAATCGGAGCAAAGTGCAGACGTGGTGCACACATTTGCGCAAAGTGTTTTGGCCTACATTCCGTGCAAGACCATGATAAGGAGTGACTAGGCAGCCGGAATCCAGTAAGCATGTTGCAAGTGAATTCCAATTCTCATAAACGAGTTAGCGTTGATCCTTGCAATCAATCCCGAAAGAAAATTAAACATATGCAAAAGGAGATTGCACAGGAAGCTGCCAGTCAAAACATCACAGAAGGTTTGCAAGCTGATGAGCTTGTGCCTCCCTCTGAGCAAGTCTCTGATGGCACTTTGCCAGAAAGTGAGACAGCAGCAGCACCCTGCGTTGAATCCAAGTCTGATGAGCGAATTGAGTGTCCAGTAATTATCGAAATTTTTTGTGGAAGTGCAAGAGTCACAGCTTCTTTGATTTCGCTAGGTCTTGATTCGTCATTCGGTGTTGACCATCAGCGTAAGAGCAGACGTGTGCCCATCAGATGTTGTGACCTTACAACCACCAAGGGGCAAAAGCTCCTGTTCACATGGCTGGCATCACCCTTAGTAAAAGGCGTGTTCTTAGCACCACCGTGCGGCACGTGTAGTGTTGCACGATCCATTCAGTGATGGGATCAGCTTGGTCGACCAATACCCGGTCCAGTCCCTCTGAGGTCTTCAGCGTTTCCAGAAGGGTTGACAAATCTATCTCGTCGAAACCAGGCCAGAGTATCCTCAGCAAATCGACTGTATGAGCTTGTGGGGCGTGTCATTCGATTTGCATTTGCTATGGAACTTAATCATTGTTGCGGAAAATCCATCCTTGTTCTGGCTCACCAGGTGGTGGAGGCTCAAAGGTGTTGACATGATGTATACTGCACATCAAGCGTGTGCCTACGGGTCGGACAGACCCAAATGGACCGTGTTAGCGCACAATCGTCCACATTTCAGGGTCCTTTGCAAAACATGTCCAGGCGAGTCAGTCTCGCATAAGCATAAACCTTGGGGATTGCTTGATAATGGTGACTTTGCAACGAGCGCTGAAACTGCATACCCGTTGGGTTTGGCCAGAGCCATTGCTACCTGTTTTGCACTTGCTTTGAAAGATGAGGGTTGGATTCCACCTGCATTGTCAATGGCTGCTGATTGGGTTGAACCTTCTTTGAACAAAGCTCGTGCAGTTGCGGGGTCGCAACCGAAAGCGTCAAAACTACCGCCAGTGGTTGCAGAACATAAAATTGTTCTTGTTACAAGGGGTCCTCCAGAGTTCTTCCGAGCCATCCAACCCATGAGCCGTTTGAAACAGAGTTGGGACCTTCCTGATCAGATAAAATCCGAGTGTAGAGTTATTCCTGCTGAATCGCAACTACTTAGATCCACTCCACTTCAGGTAATGGGGGGTTCTGAAACTAGTGGTAGAAATTTTCCTTCGAGCGAAATTGAGCAGGCCTGGGGTGTCCCCTATTCACCAAGTGAGTTTGTTGATGAGGCCATCAAAAATGGACATCCAAAAAGTTTCCGTGTCTTGCTTCCCAAGCCTCTTGAGAAGGCCTTGCACTTGAACGCA
>DF244270.1:0-28838 GCA_000507305.1 Breviolum minutum Mf 1.05b.01 | reverse complement strand
GTCTATTGTTTTTGTTTTGCGAATTAGGCTCTTGTTTCTTTTTTTGTAAAGTGTTTTTAATATCTTAAAACAAAAGTGAGCCTTGGGCTGTGAAAACGTGTCTTTTGCTATTCTTACTGTATCAATTTGAGCTTCAATTGATGTTTCCTGAGCTGTCAAAGGAAGATGAACAGCTATAGGATCCACAAACAGGTCACCTGTGGGTGTTTCCAAAAATAGTAGGTTTTCCCCCCAAATCATCCCATTTTAGTAGGGTTTTCCTTATAAACCATCCATTTTGGGGTTTTCCCCCTATTGTTGGAAACACCCATAGCAGGCTTAGTTTCTTTTTCTTGTTGCGAATCTAAGACGGTGCCTCCTCAATGCCAGGAAATAGACGGACTTACTAGGGATTTCTTTTTCTTCGGGACAATGATGGTATAATATGGTATACAACTTGGGCTAAAACCCACCTGCCCGGGATGTAATCATCACCACCAGGAGGTTCACGGATTTTCAACCAAAAACCTTCATTAAGCCACTGGAATCCTTGGAGGGGAGAAATCACCCCAGATATAGAACCCCCTTAATTCGTAAGGCCGGCCATTTCCTTGGCAAAAAAAAACACGTGGCACTGGGAGGGTAGGCCCCTTAGATTATTAACTTCCCTTGGTTGAAGTAGTTCCCGGTGGCATCCAAACAGCCACCGAAACTGAGGTTCGGTACGACGGGTAACCCAACAAAAAGATATATCATCCAAACACCAAACTTCAGGAGGTATGAGTGTGACTGGGTTGTCTAAGGGATGTATATTGTCATCGCCCATGGGGAAATCCCATCTGAAAACCCCGTCACCAGCGACTACCAGCGACGGGTTTCTACCGCTACACGAGGCTTCCGAAATTCCGGGCACCGGTAGAGTCTTGGATCCCTTCGTTACTTGGAGTAGAAACTCTGGTGGTGGGGTGGAAGAAGTGTGTTTCTCTACATCATGTAGTAGTAGTAGTAGTAGTAGTAGTAGTAGTAGTAGTAGTAGTAGTAGTAGCAGTAGCAGTAGCAGTAGATGTTGATTTTGATTTTACTTTTGTTGTTGTTGTTGTCCTTGTCATCATCGTTGTTGTTTGCATTCCTTTGTTGAAACCTAAGGTTGATTTCCTCTTTGAAGGGCCTTCGCAAGGCACAACCCTGGGCACTGAACGACTTCAGGTTGATTTGACTCAAGATCCCCCAGCCCCAAGATGC
Organism: Breviolum minutum Mf 1.05b.01; assembly: GCA_000507305.1. Classification (NCBI taxonomy): domain Eukaryota; class Dinophyceae; order Suessiales; family Symbiodiniaceae; genus Breviolum; species Breviolum minutum. The sequence goes on along the minus strand of DF244270.1, from coordinate 27,617 downwards.
GAGGTAACACCCCTCGACTTGCCGCTGGTTACTGGGAGGTGTTTGTTTATAATCCCAAGTTTTGACCTTTTTTGTAGGATTTTTTCAGACGTTTCCCATATATGTTGTACCATGGAAATGGTATATATATATATATATTACAGTTTGGCTGAAATTTTATGGTAAATGATGATGTAGGTGAATCCTTCGATACATTCGTGGCTTCAAGCCGCCCCTGTCGATATCCCGACGGTTAGAAGTTACTGTTGCCCTTGGAGCCCTGGATTTGAGGGTTTTTTATGCGAAAAAACATAACAAACAACAAAATACAAAGACATGACCCACTCCCCCCCAAAAAAAAAAACGTATTCCAATGTATGATATTTTAATATATATATATACATGTTTCTAGATAAAGCTCAGAACTGCTCCCTGTCTTGTAACGGGATTAATTAATCCTACCATAAGGTCACTGTAGATAAACATCAGGTTCACTTGCTGGTCTTTTGTTAGTTTCATATGAGCAATGAAAAAAAATCCTTGAGCACCTGAGCACCTTCGATACATGAAGTTCTGGTGACAACTGTTTTGGTACACAAGGCAGGTTGTTTTATTAATTGTTTGCTTGATTTGATTCTATGGAGATGACGTAGATTTAGATTTGATTACTTGATTATAATGGGATTATGTACCATCATAATTTATATGTTCATATACAGTATTTAGATATAAAGAAACCTTACTAAACTTACCCCTTGGAAACTTCCTTCAGAAGCCAGGCCTCACTGGGGGATTTTTTTTCATGTCATCCCTGGGGCTCAATGATTGGAGGAAATCGCCGATCGAAATGGCCGCCAGGAGTTTGACACGTTGCCATCCAAAGTTTCGGGTGTGATCATACCTTCAGTATCTTGTCGTCCCAAGTTTTTTTTGGGATATTTTTGTTGTGGGCTTATGAAATTGGGTGATTTGACTAGGTGCCAAGTCGTGAGAACGGTTTTTTTCCAAACAAACAAGGGAGGTCACTCATGGTATTCCTTTGTTGGAAGTACTGTAGATGTTGGAGATCGAGCAATTGTTTTTTGATCACTTTGCAAAGTTTTACCAGATGATTAGGGAGATATGATGATAACGAGTTGTACACTTAAGGCAAAGTGTTCTATTTCGTGATGAAATTATTACTAGGTGGTGGTTTCAAATATGTTTTATTTTCACCCCGAAAATTTGGGGAAGGTTCCCATTTTGACGAGCATATTGTTCAAAGGGGTTGAAACCAACCACCAACTAGAGTTTCAATCCTATATTTTGTGGTGATTTTTTGGGGGGAGAGATAAATTTAACTACCAACTTGAACCACCAGAAAAGCCAACAACTTCTTGAGAGGGGGATCCGAGATAGGATTTGTTTCTTTTCAAGGTTTCCTAAATATGAATTCAACCAAGGGTTGGCTGGAAGCATCAACAAAGTTTAGTTGAATTATACAGAAAATGAAAACCAATTATACAGAAAATGTCAGTTTAGGAACGGGCAACCAAATCGCCGATTGTTTTGTTAAAGGAAAGGTACATCCCTGAAGATTAATGCCTGGAACATCATCATCTGATCATGGAGGTTTGGTTCAGATCATTGTTCCTTTCTAAATGGGTGATTTGGAGGTTCCAGCCGTTAAATCTTCCAGAGTACAGCTCACATTGCGGCTTCCTTTTGCCTCTTTGACCTGAAAGAAGTTTCTGGCAAATGACGTAGCTTCAGGAAGCTTCAGGACCTTCATGGTTCACATGGTTCACCTGAAAAAAAATCGGGGGAAAACCCTTGGAAGTTTGGAGATGAACCGAACTTGGAGTTCTCACCATTTCAGGTGAACCATGAAAATTCAACTCTGGGGGTGTATGAAAAGTTGCAACCGTTTCTCATGCTGAGTTCTTGAAACACGACTTGCTCGAAAATTTAAAACGATAATTTGTTCAGGATGTGTGGATGCCAGAAATTATAGGAATCCCTTGACTAAATGTTTCGAAATTGGGGGAAGAAAAGACGAATAGACAAATACAACACAACCTCCTATAAGTGTAGAGCAACCATTTCCTCTTGCAGGTCCCCAAAAACAAAGACAAACACACAGACACACACCCCTCCATGTTTGCTCTTAACTTCATTTCCAACAAAAAAAATACATCTAGGCAATTTATAGCGACCTCAGCCGATGTCACCTTAAATGGTGGTTAAGTAAGGAATGTTTCCCCAAAAATCTCTTAATTCAAGTCTAAGAATCTAAGAATTACTGTAGAAACATGTGATCCTCATGCTGTGGCTTCAGTCCGTTCAGCTTCATCGTTGACCCACCCCTGAGGCAGTCTGGGCTTTTGTGTCTCGGATGTGTCGATGGGTCCCGTGGTGTCGTGTCGTTTCGTCAGGGGATGGTTTTTATGAAAAAGAAACACCCGAAATTGGGAATGGGAAACATATATGTATGGGAAGTTTGAGGGATGCTTATAGGTGAATTTGCATAATTACATATTTACTTACGTACATTTTGTTGATGCTTCAAATGTATGGTAAGTTTAAGGGGTTTGCCCGACGCAGTTGCAGCTTGTTTTTTTGGTTTGGGACTTTTTTATGACTGGCCATGTTTTTTAAGCCATATGAAATGCATGGTGTGTGTGTGGATTTTTTTTGTTAAGGGTGGTTTGGGAGGAAGAGGATGGTGATGGCCTAAAGTGGTGGCTATGAATCTGTAATATATACGTATAATTTAATTAATTGAGAATTATAGTATCCAAATTTTGGGAAATCTTCAATTTTTTTGAATATAGTTTGTGGTATCATTCTTTGGTTGGTAGGTCGGATATCCGGGAGATCATACATACCCGGCTTGATGGATCAGAAAGTTGGTTTTGCTACACATTTTTCTGCCGAAGAAAGGAACAGAAAGGCTCCAGAAATAAACCGGTAGGAATATGGGACCCGGTGGGAGTGATTTTGCATGGTGAGGTTGAATCCTCGGTTTTTCCACATGAGCTTATCTTTCGTTTATGTTGGTGAAGTAGTCTATTTCGGCCGTGAGATAGTAGAAATGATGGAATCAAATTGTGAACGCGAACACACGAAACCAGCCCGAAAAAATCCTTGAACACTTTCTTTCAACAGGTAAAAGTTCAGATAATAATGGTGATCTCGTTACGCGCCAAGTGTTTGTTTGGTTGTTTTTGTTTGTTTGTTGTCGGCCCCAGATCCTTTTCAGAAAGGAAACCTTTCTCAATCGAGCAACGAACCAACCAATCAATGAATCAATCAATCAAACAATCAATGATCAATCAACCATCCAACCATCCAACCATCCAACCAACCGACCAACCAATCAATTTATCAACCAACCAGCCAATCAATCACTCAAATCAACCTCAGGAACGCTTGGAAGGCACCTGGCATAGCATCCCTTGGAATGACGATACGAAACAGCTGGACCTCGACCCACCACGTGATGTTACGACCATTTCCGATGAGACTCAGGTGCGGACTATTTTTTACGGGTTGCCAATCGGGTGTGGCAATGCCAGGAAATGATAGAAATGAAACATACGGGGCCCACAAAGTTTGACAACCTACCAGTTGTCAGTAGGGGGCCTTCAGAAACTCCACTTAAATAAGAAGATCGTTAAAATTCCAGCTATACCCAATATGTAAGACCATTTATACGGGTTGTATCTCCATCTTATAACTATAGTAGGTTGATGACCTCATCGATCGAATCCTCGCTGCTGCTGAGACGGACGGTGCATCAGGATCAGGAATCAGTGCAATGAGCACCGAAGGATTATCGGAAGTGTCGAAACTCCGCATTCCGCAAGCACTGCACGCTTCGATCCGTGTGTTGCGACAGGCAGCACACGCAGATCATGCAACTGATGTGGAGAAGAACCAATGGGATGCATGCCAAAGAAGTTGATGGCTGTGGCTGTCAATCACACCGCTCGTGTGAATGGACTGCCTCTCGAATGCGCTGACCAAGCCCCTCGCTCATACACTGGGTGGGTTCCACGACACAGCTTAGAGTCAGCCCCGGCCTGCATGGTCTTGATCATGTCATGGGAGGACATCAACGCACTCTCATTTGAGGATGCAGGGTTGACCACCGAAGTTGTGGAAGCCGTTGGCAACATCACGGCTCGGGGCACGATCACAAACTTGTGCTCAGAAGCACGTGCTGTTTTGACAGCGAGTAAGGCTACGTACCTTCAATGTAACCATCATGTCGGAATCATCAAAGCGGGCGATGCGCCCGTGGGTGGGTTGGGCAAATTATACTCTGCCATGCCTGACTCGCTGATGAGAGGCTCAAACACTAAGCAAATGGTGAGTGTTCTTTGGAGGATGTCTCACACAAACGGACCGAAGCGAGATGCTGCAATCTCTTTGATGATTGCATAAGCAACCACGGGAAGTAAAGGTTTCTGTTTGGGATCCCCGTTATGGTGACTCGCATCCGTGGATTTAGGGGTTGCCAAAATCCTGGTTAACCGAAGCCTACCGACTCGTTATTCACCAGAAAAATGCTGAGTTTTTTAAGCAGGACCAATAACATATTTTAAAAGGGTGAGAAGATGAGTTTCCTTTTCAATTTGGTGAAATATGTCGTCATTTTTTTGGGGAGGGTATCATCATTTTTCATCATTTTTCTATCAGTCTACTTTTGACCCATTTTGATCCATTTTGAAGTTGAGATCTACGCATATACAACTTCGTTGACAATTGTACGTATATATACTTACTGATTTACCATTATAAAAATTCAACTAAGTTCATGTAGGTAAATGGTATTCATGTAAAACTATAAATATACCATCACATTGACATAAATGACGTCAACTAAATTCATGTATAGGTAAATATTACCATTCCCATTGATTGATTCTGTATATCCTCACAGTAATCATCCATCCATCCCTCCGTTGTTTGATCTGTTTGCCCTTCCAGGAAGCCGGAAGTCCTTTGATCAATGCAAGGTTGTTTCAGGTGATGAAGCTCATGAGTGACTCGGTTTCGGAAACGGCGAAAAACATTGCGGCGTTTGAAGGGACACGAAACGGGGGCGCGAAACGAGAAGCGGTGGTGGAGTTTCGCGGCGTGAAGGGAAACGGCAGTGATTCCGAACCACCTGGGAGCCATTTAATTGTTTCCTTAGGTTGATAGCTGAAAGAGATGTTTTTTTTTTAAATCCCAAAAGCAAAAACTCATCCAAAATTAATGCAATTGCTTGATTTGTTGATTTGTTTTTTGGAAAAGAAAGGCATGGATCCCCCATGGATTCAGAAGCATTTCACTGGAGCTAACAAAAAGACACACGTAAACATCGTAGAAGGGAAGATGATGTTCTTCAACATTCATCAAAGCATCGTTAAATTACCCATTTTTGGGGAAATCAAACAATGCAAATGTAAATGTATGTTATGCTTGAGGGATTTCACCTATAAATAGTCAATAGTCCCTTGTTTGGGTTTGTGTCATGTTTCATGACCTTTGCTTCATGACCTCTTCTTGTTCGCAGCTTCTCCCCTTAACCTCACTACTATATGCTGAGGTCATTTTGGCGACCGGCGCATGCCATCCAATGTGTGGGATTTTGATTGCAGGACGGTCCAACGAAATGATGGAAAGTTTGGCCGCAACAAACGGCCAAACGTTTGAAAGGTGTAAAACGGCCAAAATAAGAATGTCAGCTTGAAGATTGATTTTTGGCACCGGGCAGTCTGAAGAGTGGCATCTACGAAATCACTACCAAAAGAATAAAACACATTATTATACTGGAATTGTAAGTACGATTTTCTGTTGAATATGGTGTTTTTTTCTCATATTTGTGTCGTTTTTTTTGAGGTATATAGACTACCCCAACAACACAAGCACTCAAAAAAAGGGTTGGTGCTGAAAAGGTTGAACCAACTTTTCTCCAATCTTGTTGGTCAAGTCGTTAAAGGATGACGACCTTTTTTCAGGTTACACACCCAAAATCTAACGGCCGGATACCAAAAATGATGGGATTTGGAACATGTATCTGTGGCTTCAAATATGGCTATTTTTGGTATCTACGTTCCTTCATCACTGACATAGATACAGTCAAAGGTGTAACTTTGTTCCTCTCAGAAACCTGAGATGAGGTTTTAACCCTCCTGAAACTAACAGCAAGTTTACACCTGAAAATGGATGGTGAGAATGGTAGTTTCCTTTTGGGGACGTTTTTGGCAAATGTTCAGGGGACTTTGGCTGTTTGTTTCAGGGAGTGTATGTTTTTTTTTCCAAGATATATTTTTGTTGGCACCTAAAGAGGGTAAGGTCGTGTTGATGGGAATTTGACCGAATTTAAGTACATACTTCCTACGTGGTGGTGTCATTTTTTGTTCACCCCTGTTTGGGGTTTCATGATCCTATATATGTTTCAATTGGTTTTAAACCACCAACTAGATTCATGTTAACGATATTTTTTCAGGAAGAATTTGCCTTGACATTTTTTGCCGGCCAAGTCATGTCAGGGGATGACAGCCCGGAACCGGTCCTGGTGCTACCAACACCTTTGGCTTATGCAGGAGATTAGAGCCACCACTGATAATGAAGACTTTTAATAACCAACTATCAGGAGTCCGGCTCGGCCTATTAGGGGCTATGTTTTGGCCACCTAAGGTTATTTACCATTAAATTAAACAATGTAGATAGGTTTTGGGGGCCCATGGTTACAACAAAAACAATCCGTTATGAACTTCAATGAGATTTCAACGACACCAACCAGGACTCGTTGCCTCGGTGATAGCGCTCTGCAAAAAACGGAGGTCACGCGAGGATCGGGACGTTCACCCTTACCTGGGGAAATGATCCAAGTTGACTAATATTTTTCAGATGGGTTGAAACCACCAACTAGTTTTGCTTGACCTTAGGTCCTGTTGAAACAAACCTGCAAGTTGATGCAGTCAAAAAGTCGTCCGTCAGTCATGTGATCCAAACATGTGTGTGTGTGTGTTTTTTGTTTTTTAGCAGGGAATCCCAGGAGTTGTTTTTTTTTAAAGCCCCATGAGCAATGAACAAAACCCTGGTTGTTTAGGGTATGTAAGGGATTATAATTATACTGTATAATTATACTACTCATTTATATCGGGATCATTATTAATAAACCAATCTAAGTATCCGTATCAAACTGTTGTTTTTTGCCTTTTTTTTTGCGGATCCAAAAAACACCAGGACACGAGAGTGGCATTTGGCAATGTTGCAGAGAGTTGCACGAGTTACTTGGTTGACATGAGATGCCTTGCACCGACATGGCGATGTTTGCGATGTTCACTACGAACATTGCCCCCAGGTTAATGGTTCAGAAATGTCGCAGGAAAAACAAAACACACCAGTTACCCCCAGGAAGATTAACATGGAACCTGAGAATACACCCCTGGAAAAGGAAAAACATCTTCCAAACCATCATTTTCAGGTTCTATGTTAATCTTCGGGGGTGTATATGTTATATATCCTAGTACATCCATGGCCAGCTGTTGAGGTTCGGTATTTAGCCTTTCAAAAAATATACCTAAAACATGGAAATCATGGAACCACTCAGGAGGTATGACTGGAGATGTCTAGGGATTTAGGGAAACAGCCCCATTCGATTCCCCCCCCAAAAAAAAGATGAAGAACCTAGGTGGTGGTTTCAAATATGTTTTATTTTCACCCCTACTTGGGGAAATGATCCAAGTTGGCGAGCATATTTTTCAGATGGGTTGGTTCAACCACCAGCTAGATGAAGAACTGGTGCGTTGGTTTTTTGTTGGAGAAATCTGTAAAATGCATCAAAAAAGTAGCCAGAAATTTGGTGAGTCGGCTGGATGGTTGGTTGGGGGAAACTCTGACCGAGGGGCCACCCCGGAGTGCTCCGCGGAAGTGGGGCGACGTTTTTATGCACCCTTACAGAAAACGTACAGTGGATAGCATGGAGAGGACGATGGGCGAGAACTCGCACCCTTGAATTCTACTTGCAGGAAGTAGCGGCTCAGCTGCTATTACACCAACTGTCACCTATTTCGAGCTGTGGGGCTGGAAAAGCGTTGGTTCACGAGCTGGAAGCGTTTGCGAAAGAGGAAGGGCACTTTGCCATAATCCTTTTGGCTGCCCCATCTGCGATTGCATTTTATGAGTGGTTGGGCTACCATGCTGGCGGTGCTTGCTGAAATAACACCCGGCTCATACGATGTATGGGACTGGTAAATTTACTACCATTTCCCATTTAGATTAACCATTCATGTAGGTAAATATATAGTGTCCCATGGATGGTATGGGACAAATAATATAAATAGATATATAAATAATCAATGAAAGGGCAAACGATGTTCACGGGTTCAGAAAATTCAGTTCTGATGATTTAGGCAATTTTCTAAAATCTGAAAAAGGTATGGGAGCGTTTTGGAACCGGAAATGGTTATTACAGTAATTTGATTTTGAAATTGTTAACTATAATTTGTAATTATTCTCTTTGCTCAGGGATTTAGTGGACCTTGAAGCAGACATCGATGTGTGCGCTTGCGTCAGTCGTAAAATGATTCCCCCCCATCATGGTGGATAAACAGCAGTTTGTTCGGTACACCACAACTAGTTGGTGGTTTCAAAGATATTTTTTCACCCTTCCCTGGGGAAATGATCCAATTTGACTAATATTTTTCAAATGGGTTGAAACTACCAACTAGACACTCATTTTCCCGTTTGGTCATTTTATAACATCTGTTTTTTTTTTCGGATCAAGGGTTTAGACCCAACTTTATGCAGTGAATTTTGCCGGACCCGCAAAAAAAAAATCACAATTTATAAGAAAACGAGATGTTTTGAACTGGAATGTTTGTTGCCTTAATTTCTGAGGTGTATGAATTTGTTTGTTTGTTTGTTTGTTTGTTTGTTTGTTTGTTTGTTTGTTTGTTTGTTTGTTTAAGATACAAAATCCCTCTATGAGTATGATACTGTCGATGGAAACAATCCTGCACCAGTTGATGGGTAGTGTTTCCCATTATGTTCTATAAAAACTGCCAGGTGGTTGTTTGGGATTTCTTCCATCAACAGTATCTCTGGGTGTTATGATGGGATATTAGTATTATCCATTTTTGTTGTTTACATATCGTTTCCGTTGTTGTCAAGTTGCCCCCTCACCCCCATATTTTTTCTCAGACGAAAACCGGTCACGCAACAACTGACTAACAATCACCGACCGAGGCGTTTACCGAATTTAGCCTTCACGCAACTTCCAGCTCTCTCGTCGAAACCTTTCATGGCTTTAGGTCTCAATGGTACCTTGCCTTGGCAGGGGGGTTGGCTTGTTGATGTTTTGGGGAGGAGAAGTTCTGGGGAGCCACCGTTCAGATGGGAGGGTTGAATCAATCCAAAGATCAGATGTTTTTTTTTGGAAAGAAAGATGTGTTTGCCTTTCACGTTTTGTTGTTTCTTGTTTTTTTTTTGGAGGGTGGATGGGGTGAAGGGGCCCCATGTGTGTGTTTCAGTGTTAAAATGTTGGATCCCCGAAACCTAATAAAAAACATGTCATTTAGATGTCATCGTAACGTAACGGTAACTTTTGGCCAACTTGCATCCTGGGTGGGAAACGGCATCCTGCATCCCCCTCCAGGGAACCATCACAGATCCCGCCTGGGGAAATGAAAATTATCAACTCAATGGTGCCGGACGGTAGAGGATATGTGATCGGAAATCCAGGAGGGCAACAATCAAGTGGATTTTATAAACCAACAAGAACCCAGTTGTTGGTAGCTCAGCATGGACAACGGACATGTTTCCATAATGACTTGATCTTTGTCATGCAGTCCTTTTAGTAGCCCTCCCAAAACACCAAGATTGGAGAAGATGCCACTACGAATTACCTTCAACGGAATTTAGTTGAGAGATTTGAACCAATTCACTTTTAATATTCAACTTGTGATATGCATTTCTATAAACGTGGTCCGTGGTGCATATATAAAAAGATGTGCACGTAATGATCTACCAGAAAATTGCTTGAAAACTATGCCATTCCACCACATCTACCATGTTGCTGTACAGTGTACAGCACCTCCAGCAGCTTTGGTATATTATGTAGAATGTGCATACATCTACAGAAACTCTATGCCTGGTTCTTCCAAGTGACCTTTTCAGGGGTTAAGTCACCTCCATTTGGGTGATCAAAAGGTCACTTGGGAGAAGCTGGTGCAAACTTGTGAGCAAGCAGAAAAGGATAGACAGGGAGAAAGAACACATATATGACTAGGTGGTGGCAACTTAGATATTTTTTTATTTTGACCGCTAATTACTTGGGAAAGATGAACCCTTCCCATTTTCACTACCGTAATATTTTTCAAATGGGTTGAAACTCAACCACCAACTAGATTACAGATGACTCTTTACAAGGCTTGCATGTGGATGTGTTGACCGCTCGTACCTCCTGGTGGTCACTGGATGTGATGATACGGAAGACCCCGATTTTGAAATGGATTATGAAGTCGCAAAATTCAAGCATTTGTAGTATATATATATATACACCCCGGAAGATTAACATGGAACCTGAGAATACACCCCCGGAAAAGGATTGTCATCTTCCAAACCATCATTTTCAGGTTCTACGTTAATCTTCAGGGGTGTATCAGATCACGGATGATGCCATTTCCCCTTGTTTTTTTCTACGTGGCAGTTGTGAACAACATTGATGTTCACTGGACCGGCTTCCCCTGCTTCGAAAAAAAATCAGGCGTTTTGGGCACCGCTGATGCGTCTGACAAGGCGCCACCGATGTTTAGGACTCATCAAGGCAAAGGTGAAAAATTCTATGTCAGACTTAAACCTTGCAAACATAGTGAAGGAAAATCATGTTTGTTTTTTTAGTGTATGTGTATATATTTATATATTCATATATAGTGGTGAAATTTGCCTGTTTATGTTCAGGAACAAAGCAACAAAGGTATGAAACTAGTGACATCACGTGTTTTATATGAACAACATAAGACTGGGACATCAGTGACCTTGAATGTCTTCCATTCCACTGCTTCAATATCAACAAATATCTACCTTGGTAGGAAGCCATGTTTGTAGGTGCCTTGTGAAATACCGATTCCAACCTCAACATCACAAAGGATCGATGGCAGCAGGACCGTCTATCAACACATAGGAACACATTTCTGCCGTTTTTTTTTACATCTTTGATGATAAGGAAACAAACAAATAAAACTCATGTTGTTTCATAAAAAGTGATACTTTAAAGACATCATCCAACAATCTCCAATCCCCGCAAGAACCTCCTGTCCCCCAAAAACTCACCTTCCTCCTTGGAATCCTTGTTTTACTCCGCGTGATTTGCATCCGCGCTCAGGATGCTGCTTCCTTACGTTTCTTAGGGGAGCAAAGTTCCATGCTTTCCACGGTTTCTGGCCGCAGCTTGTTGCGACGTTTGAAGGCCATGGATTCGGTGGGGGGAATACGCTACTGAAAATAGACCTCTGGAAAAGGGGATTCCTATTGGAAACCACCATTTTCAGGGGATATGTTAGTTTCAGGGAGGGTAAGTATTGATCCTATGTTTCACGTTTTGTTGACGTGGTCAAACTCTGTATTTGTTGGGCTGGGTTGGTTGCGAAATGATTCGTGCAGAGTTTCTGGGGGGAAGGATTCGATCACTTGGTATCTCTAAATCCAAACGAAGGAGAAACATGGAGAAACTATGCATATGTTAAGTTACTGGACGGTCGTTTCAAGTACTAAGTATGTTTTATTTTCACCCCGAAAATTGGGGAAATGATCCATTTTGACTAATATTTTTCGAATGCGTTGAAACCACCAACTAGATTACCACTAAGATTCATACAAACAAATCATCAGTTGGGGGAGCCCATGGTTGGAACTTGTTCCTTCATTGTCAAAAAACATATCGAAGTATTCGGAAAATATTCTTGTGTTTCTGTCACGAAGTGACCCTCCAAAAATCTTACTGTATATGTGTCACATGAAAAGGGGCAAATCTCCAAAAGGATGCGGGATCGTCTTCCAACCACGGGCTATTTCAGCTGGGATATGCCTTCCAACCACTAAGATGCACGTCCAACTGCCAAAAAACTCAGAATCACTTCCAGAAAATCGGTCCAGGCTGATTTCGAGAACTACGGAGGGATGCTTGGGGGTGAAACTTAACCGTTGCAGCTGTCACCCAAAAACGGATGTTTCGGTGGCTTTTAGTAGGCTGTGTTGGATGTTTTTTTTCAAAGATGGCCATGGATGTTGTAATTTACTAAGCAAAAGTTGCAAGCGCACAGATTTTGTTGATGAGACATGAAATTCGTGTAGATCTCAATGTAATGATTACAGTACGTCACAAATATGTGACGTATGATGATGTATGTACATATTCTATGTTTAAGTTTCACATGATACCCTCATTTGCTTTGTATACGCAAGGTGTTTTAATGGCTCCTTTAGTCGAATGTATGTATGTATAATATATGTACTGAACTGAACCAGTTTTTTTCCATCAAAATCATGCCCTGGACATCCAGTCATACCTCCTGAAGTTTGGTGTTTGATCGGTATATTTCTGGGGTCCAAATTCTGAATCTCAGCAGGTGCCTTTGGCCCTGCATGTCTAGGGATCAATATATATATATATATGTACATTAGAGACGGATACATGTTACTATAGGATCTCCCTTGCCATGTTTGAGTTCTCCAGATCCCACGTTATTTGGTAATTCTGGAAACAAATCTCCAAAAATACATCCCCCCAGGTGATTCAAGCCGTGACCTTTTTGATTTTATGTAGCCAAAAATCAAAACTGAAAAAAAAAAAACAACGAAAAAAATCACGGTGCCGATTCGACTCGATGTTTGCCACATTTTTTCACCGGCGAAGCTAAGGATGCGACAACTGACCTTTCAAAACATTACGAGCAGTACTGCTTCACAAGTGCTGCAGGAGATGGGTTGGGAATGGGAATGTGTTCCATCATGGGAGGGAGGGATCCTACGATTAAGAGACAAGGATGACAAGGAAAAAACCTCTTTTTTGGGGGGATGTCTAGAGTTTTATGGTGTTTTGGAAGGAGGGTGCTAGTCAAATGTTCATGCTATGATAATTTCGTATAGTTTTTAAAGATTTGCTGTGAATGGCTGATGATTTATGTGCTTTGTTTTGTTGTTGTCATGTTTTTCAATTTTTCGGGAGCAGAGAATTGTTGGCAGAAGTTCTGAGAAATGCTGTCAAAATGGCTATTTGAAATTTATCCAGTTGTTCTGCACTAGTCACAATGGATGCCATGATACATGTCTTTTGTTTTCTGCTTATTTCTCTAAAAACCCTATTATTTCCACATTGTTCTCTTTTTAAAAAACAAAACACACATCACGTCACCTTCCGTCGATTTTCTTGGAAGCAACATGTTCATGTCATCTTCAGTTCATCTTCCTCCTCCGTCTTCGTCGAAGGATCGACCACAATTAGAAGCACTACAATCGCAGACGGAAAGTTTGATCCAGGCTTTAGGCAGTCTCTTCGACTGACATTTTTTTTTGCCCAGGGAGTACCGTGTGGAGGTGGAGGTTGCGGGTTCACGCTGAGCTACAGAACTAACATGACATTGGGGAAATCCCCATTTTTTGATAGGAAATACATCTCTTCAACATTGGTGGGTTTTCCAGCCAGACATATTAGTTTTCAGGGGGGGTATATGTAAGTGTGTTTTTAGTACCTCCTGGGAAGTTGGTGTGTTGATCATCCTAAAAGGCGATAAGTGTTGAATAAGAAGTGGTGCAAGTGTTATACATTGCGTCTAGTAAGCAAAAACATGCTGGAAGTGAGAAGTATTTGTTGGGGGGGTTGTTTGTAAGTATGAGCCATTGAGCCACTTAAGAAAACAACAACAACAATACTATACATCAAACAACCCACTAAAAAAATAATAGTTCTTTTATGTTTGCAAAAATGCACGAGGCATTTTCTTTATTCAATCTTCAAAAAAAACGGGGGCCGTTTATAGGTTCTTTTTGGTTCAACGCTCAACACTGGCACTGCCCATCACGTCAACGGCTCCAAGGCATGTTGCAAGAAGATACCGATGCGATGTATCCTTGGCTTTTTAAGACACCGACCGTTGTCTTTTCAGTGTTGGTTTGGGATCCGGTGGTTTGGATTTTGAAAGGATTCCCGAAAATGACAGGGATTGTTACTTAAGGGCAATGATTAATCCTTGGCGGAGCTGATGTTGGTTTGGATAGCAAAACGAAACACAAGGAGTGCGTTTTGTTTTTTTTGTTTATTGGGGAAATATGTTCTTTTAAACTGGAAAATAGTGGAGGTATATATAAGTCTTGTTTTGGATCGGAAGGTTCTATTGAAAGGGGTGTAAGGTGTTTTTTTTGTTGAGGCCTTCTTCATATTAGACTTAATACAATTTGGAAGGTGCCCACCAAAACTCCATTCGGAAAGATGTTTTTCTTTAGTCAAGAAGCTGCACAAGTTCAACCCGAAAATTTCAGGTACCAAAAAATGCAGGGTTTCATGAACCTTATAGTCTTATAGCCGGCTGATTTTGTGGGGTGGGTAAACAAACTCCCTTACATAAGCCTTATACATACAGCTTATATAGCTGAGGATTCCTCTATTTTTGTTTGTTTGTACCTGAAATGTTGAGTGACAAGTCCAACCTGAAACGATCGATCAACCATCCATGGTTTCTTAAAAAGATGCTTACTTCTCAGAAGGCATAGATGTTTATATCAATGCCATGATAGCATAGATGCATACATAACTTAGATTGTTCCATGTCAGTGTACTGTGAATATAGATCAATTTACTACAAGGTGGGCTCCTAATTACTAGTTTTAAAGGAGTTATAATCCCCTACAAGTGGCCTTATAAATGGGTAACTGTGAGTTATAACCCCTATAAATCGAGTTATAACCCTACTTGTAGCTGGTAGGGGCCCACCTTGTACGTACATACATATTTGTTTGTCGAGCATGACGTTTCGGCACTGTCAACTGACAGATCTTGACCAATCACAGCCATTTTGGTCCCAAGAACCGCCGAAATAGAATGAATCACAGCCACACTGCTTGTCACATCCTGCCTGTCACTGGTGATTCGCCTTTTTTGGGGGGGGGAAACGTTCCAAGATCTTTGGCGCATTAAAGGTTGGAAAAATGATCTTTAGCACATTTTTTAGGATGTCATTTCTTGAAAGGGTGCAACATGACATAAAGGATTGATGTACAGTTTCTTTCGTTGCCATTCCTAAATAGCCCATTCCCATTCCCATCTCTCAACCAAGAAAATCCTAGAAAATAAGTTTAACAGCTTGCCCCCTGAAAAATGCTGGTTGGAAGACTGCCAAGTGCCTTCCCTATTTTTTGGTACCGTAAAACCTTTTCAGGGGTAAAACTCGCTGTTAAGCCTCAGGAGGGTAACCATCATTTGCATGTTGCACTGCATGGCCAGCTCCTCCCACCATCATGATGTTCGCTTGTCACCTTCGTTTTTTGGGGGCAAAGAACATCTCCTAAAAGATCTATAAGTAACGGCTGGAACCCCTTTAAAAAGAACAGTGATTAATTAATTAGGGTGTTCTTCTCCAAAGCCGGATGCTCCAATGTCAATGCATTGAATATGAACCCCATGATTTTACCATACCCAAATGCTTCATGGGGTCTGGAATAGTTACCCAGCCATTTCCCCGTCAATTCAAGCCATTCATGGATCGGTACATGTTTCAGTCCCCATGGAGCATTTGGGATATTTTTTCTAAGTCGTGCGTGGTTTCAAATGGTTTTATATGTTCAACCCTACGTGGCGAAATGATCCAATTTGACTTGCGCATATTTTTGAGATGGGTGGTTCAACCACCAACTACTTGGAGGATCATCCAGTTAGTAAGTGGTTAGTAAGCCCCATTGACAAGCCATTTAGGCCAGTTGGAAGGGGAACAACCCTACTTATGGGACTAATTAACCATGGTTATTAAGCACTTACTAAATGGGATGGTCCTCCAAGTAGTAAATCTTCCCGGCCGTCCCATTTCAGCCGCAAGGTATGAAGCCATTGAAGCCACAAAAGCTATGGCCAATGGGGATGGTTATACCGTGGGAGGCTGGTCAACAAAACAGCCAACCTTGCCCCACGGGTCGAGGTGAAAGGGTTTGGACAAAAATAGCCAAGATTTGGATTTATTAATTGGTTGTCAAGATTTGTTATGCCTTATTGTTCAAGACTTCTGTTGAAATTTTACAGTAGTAGTCATCCAACATCTTCTGGTTTGAATTCTTAAGAAGTGTTTCGAAAGTAGCGTGTCATCAGCACGTTGTTGTTTTCAAAAATCCACTTTTTTTAGGTCCAAAACAAATTGTTGACGAAACCCTCATTTCTATTGGTGTTGCAAAAAAAACTGTCCACTTTAGGTGTAACAGCCGTGATAAAAAGTAAGTGTCCTGTAAGAATAAGTCGTATTTTTTTGTGGACCCCTCGATACATCGAAAACGACGGCAATGAGGTCGGTGTGTGTCTGTTTTAGCTGAAGCAACATCTGTTTTTAAACCCCACCAGAAAAAAGCAGTTGCAACAGTAACTTTCAAGATTATATAACCAATAGTTGTAACACCATGTTTTATTATGTTTTATTTCAATAGTTTTCTTCCACATTTCCACCACCTCAGAAAACCTCATCCCCCAACGGAAACCAATCCACAGTGATCCTCCGCAGGCGGCTCCACCCCCAGCCGCCGGGCACGGCTCGGCCGCCCGGACAACGACGTTTCTCTACGTCGTCGCGTGGAGAAGCTGCGGCGATGGAGCGGTGATTTAAGCGAAGTGACTTTTCAGGTGGACGTCGTTTTTGTTTCGGGGTGGGAGGAAGATGGTTGGTATAGGGTTGATGGCAACCAGAATTCCGGGATGTAACTCACCAGTTGAGGGAAAGGTAGTTGATATTTTTTCATTGTATACGACACGTTTTATGTTTATGCCATTTGGTTGTTTGGATTTTCTGAACCATCAACAGTAGGAAGGTCGTCGGTGCAGTCTTTGGAAGGTGGTGGTTAAGGTGATGTGAAAAAATGTGCATCTTATGTTGTTGTTTTTTTGTTTTTATGTTTGTTTGTTTGTAAAATGGTTGTGTCTTTTCTAGTTGTTTTTGGTGGTGTTTTTTTTGTTCGTTGTTGTTCAGTGGTTTTTGTTTATTGTTCAAGTGAGGTTTGTTACCATTATCCCTAGACATCCAAGTACCTCCTGAGAAGATATTTGGACCCCTAAAATACACCTAAAACACCTTCTCAGGAGGTATTTGGAGGTCTAGGGTATAATAAGTTATCCAGTAAGGAATGATTTTCCATTACGAAGTTGTTTTGCAAACGCTGCCAACTGCTGGTTGGTTGGAATAGCGATGTGAAAAAAATCCACAAACCTTTGTGATCTTCGTGATGAATCGGAGCTTCTGAAGTGTTGTGCGACGACATAAGTAGGAATAGATGACTAGGTGGTGGTTTGAAAAATATTTTTATGTTCACCCCGAATATTGGGGGAAGATGAACCCAATTTGACTGATATATTTCAAATGGGTTGAAACCACCACCATCTATAGATGAATGGTCATCCCAAAGAAGTAGAAATTTCCCTAAAGCGACGACATAAGATTGTTTGTTTCTAGGAATTATGTTGCACAACAGTTTCCAGGGTTGGGAGAAGGTAGAAGACTATCATGACTTTGCAAGTCTAGTAAGATGTTTGCTCTTACACATTTAAAAAAGGCTAGTGGGTTTTAATGTCAGTTGTGCTACATATGTGGTACTAAGCACGGTGGTTTTCAACTAGATTGGGATATTGTCCATGACCACGGCGAGTCTTTGGATTTGAAAGGGAGGTCATGTTTGTCAGCCTATACCGTACCCTCCCTGAAGCTAAGAAATGGCACCTGAGAATCCATGGTTGGAAGATGATTCATGTCTGTTTTGGGTGGCAATTTGGGCCTATTTTCAGAGGCAAAGTTGCTGGCTGTTAGTATGCAGTGGTGGATAGTGGTGCCAGTTGGGTCCGGGATTTGGAAACACAAGTTGTTTCCCAAAAGTTGGAGGCATAAGTTGCAAGTTTTTTTTCTCAAAACTTTTTGGATATTTGGTAGAAATTAAATCTTTATACTGTAAACAGTATAGTCAGTATGTTTGTAGATATAGGACTTGAAAAGTGACGAGTTGACAATAAACATATCATATATTGATTCTGATTTGATTCTGTTTGTAGTTCCTAGAAATTGCCTTGTGTTTTTTGGTTCTAGATTGCCTTGATAAAAAGTACCTTTACATGAACTGGATACATTTAACCACCGGTTGATGTCAGCTTCTGGTTGCCAGGACATTGTGCAGATGCTCCTGGTGCATGGTGCAATGGCTTGCACTTGGAATGTCGTGACACTTTGTTTTGTTTCTAACACACACTTTGAGGTTCAGCTTCGGCAATGGCTCAGGGGTGGCTAGGTTTTTGGGTGGAGCACGAGCCAGATGGACTAGGGAATATGAATAAAATTCTTTAAAAACATCTATAGACCCTTTGAGTCGTGACGAAGTATGTCAAACGGAAATTCACTGGTGAAACTGGTCAGTTTCTCCAAGGGTTTTCGCTCATGTATGTTTCGCTGATAAAAGCAGGTCCTTTTCCCACATGTTTTTTTTTGAGTTGAGTATAGCATAGAATTTTGGATGTTCTCAACCAACCATTATGTCATATATTTGTTGCGAGATCTCTTTTTTGGTATCAACAAATGATATTTCATGATAGACTTCACCAACAAACACGGTGACATGTCGACCATCCAGGTGGCATTGAGAAGGTTTTGCCACATTGGAGACCATCCATGGAGGCAAAATTGGCGATGTCGAAGGGGTCGAGTCTGAAGCCAGGAACTCCTACTGAACATTAGTTTTTCTAATAAAACTACTGAAAGGATGCTAGGTGAAAATGGTGGTTTGAAATGTTTGTAGTGTTCACACCTACTTGGGGAAATGATCCAAATTGACGAGCATATTTTTCAATTGGGTTGAAACCACCAACCAGGATGTTTTTTTTTTCACCCGATTCTCGAAGCGATTTTTGTTGCTGCCAAAAATGGCTGTGTTTCCCCAATTTGTTGCGGCCGAAGAAAGTACATTGGGACGTCGGTGGATCATCTTGTAAATCTGTGGGGTTTGGATACCACCCCAGCTATCTCCAACTAGAAGGCCATTGAAAAAACGGGCCTCGTAACCTCATTTAGAACTGGTTTTTGGGCTCATCTTCTTTCGGTGGTGGCAGTTTTCAAATCTTTTTGGAATTTTCACCCCGAATTACTTGGGGAAGATGATCCAAGTTGACGAAGATATCTAATATGTTTCAAAGGGGTTGGTTCAACCACCACCTAGTAAAACATGTCAGTTGATTTAAGGTATAGCTATATACCTTCACATCCAGCAACAGGAACAGTTTCTGTGGGTAGATATAGATGGTAAATACCAAAACATGTTTCAAGTGTTGGGTCCAAAGTCGCATGATTTCTGTCTCATTGTTTGGGGATGATTCGCCTCATGATGTTGCTATGTTTTCTTAAAAAAACGTCAAGGGAAGAAGGGAGACCAATGTGAAAGCCTTTTGTGGACCAGAATTTGGCCCCCCACTTCACCATATTATACTGATGTGACTCAACTCGAACTTTTATTTTTGAGTTTCCTACTGGGATGTCCATGGTACTTAGTAAATGGATTATAACCCCTGTAGAAGTAGGTTGGATACCTCCCCTAAAATGGTTATAACCCAACTTACTGACTAGTTACGATCACGGACCCGTGGACACCCTAGAAATCCTAGAAATTGGAAGATCTTGAGTCAGGGGCTGGAAATTGGGAATTGGACATTGGCTCTCTTGACTTTGAAGCACAACCATTTTGGGATTGTTTTGCATTACCCTCCGGTAAACTAACATAGCAATGAAAATCCACCATTTGAAGTTGTGTTTCCTATTGGAAAAGGTTAGTTTTCTGGAGGGTAAAATCTATAATTAAATGATAATCATACTTTATTTCAAATTGATCCAATGAATAAGTCCATGGTTATTTAGTTTGATTTCAATATTAGTAATATAATATAGGGTGTTCTTATAATCCATGATCAAAATCCCTATGAACCCTACAAAATTAGATTTGAACATCACCACGATTTGTTTAAGGGTTCATCCCAGTGAGTCAACTTGGGGAAATGGATCTCAGATGGGTCGGTTTTAAAACCCGTCAACTATAGTCATCGAAACACTGTGTATCTATATGTTCATTGTTTTTTTTCATGTGGATACGAGTTTACACCAACAATACAAAAAACGCCAACTAACCCCCACCAATTACATCCTATTACCGTTGGCAATTCTGCGATGGTGACCCGGACTCCAAGGTTGTTGGCGACTGACCCAACGTTTTGGGGGATCAAGTTGGGTCACGGCTTAAAAGATCACCTGTTAGAGTCATGGTTGGTATCTATATACACCCCCGAAATTTAACATAGCCCCTGAAAAAATGATGGTTGGAAGATGAGTTTCCTTTTGGGATTGCCTATTTTTAGGGGCAAACTGTTAAATTTCAGGGGTGTATTCATGGGAATTCAAGGTCAATACCCACCTCCCACATGCCACCCCCAATCAGATGATCTTCCCCACCTTGGTGATCCCTGGATTTTTGAGGCCTTTCAGGAACAGGGCCGAAAAATGGCTTCCATTTCCCGCTGATTTCGGAATGGCATGGAAGGGGGGGGGGGTACTCTTCGATTTCCATGATTTTTTGGACCGTTGGATGTGTTCTTTTGATTGTTTTCCCTCCCAAAGTTTAACATGCTTCACCTGAACATGGCAGCCTATGCAAAATAGGAATACCCTCCCTGAAACAAACATAGCGCATAGCATCTGAAAATAGATGGTTGGTTGCAAGAGGCTTCCTGGCAGGTGCTATGTCTGTTAGTTTGAGGGTTCGTGTGTTCCTTGTTGGAAACTATCACGCTGTGAAGGCTCCAGTGCTACGTGACATTGCTGCCAGTGCGCTGTTGGCCATGCGTTTCAGTGCTCGTGTCCCTCGGGCCTTAAGATGGGTGCAATCTACGACAGATCCGACAGGTCACAAAGCAAGTTGCAACAATGGAGAACTGCAGATTCCAACCCAACGATCGACCCCCTTTTTTGCGGGGGTTGACCTTTAATTTTATTGGGGTTGAAGTCTTCCAAAACATATGGGGTATCATTTGGGTTCTAGGTGTTTTTTTCACGTTCTTGGAAAAAACCATTGGTTCAGTCCTTTAAAAAGACCCTAAAGACCCTTAGTCTTTGCCAAAACGCTAGATTCTTGAAGAGCTGCGAATTATTTGTTGTTTTTGAATATGTGAATTTTTGCGTTTGTTTTTTTTTGGTGCTTTTACCAAAATTGGATGCCCTGTTGGAACCCCCAAGATGGTCTATAAATACTTTTAAGGAGGAAAATAATGAGACTTTTTCTTGATTGGTCTATATTTTGAGATGCAGCTCCATATTTCTGGGCAAATTGTAGCCGGAAACGGTGGTGATTAAGGGAAATGTCTCCCAACATGCCCTTGATTTAGGATTTGGAATGATAGTAAGTTGCCGAGATATGTGTATCACTGGGATTTAAGTTGAAGGTGTTTTTTGTTTGTTAATTGTTTTTTTTTCTAAGGAGTTCATTGCCAGGAAATCACCGCTTTGAAGCTTCAAAAGTTGTGTTTGCTGCCACATGTTGTTTTCCTGCCAAGCATCGACAAATCGACTAATCTACACACCCCTGATATTTAACATAGATGCCCAAAAAAAAGCGCCATGTTTTTTTCAAGGAATGACATGTCTTTTTACCCACCATTTGTTGGTATCTAGCTGCTAGATTGTTTGCGTTATGAGATCACGAATCTCAAGATTGAATTGTTGGGAAGGATTCACTGGGCCATTCGCACCCCTGGTGTGGACAGTTCACCTTGAAATTCAGATTCGATACTTAGATACCTCAAAGATCTAGTTTGACAGCTTCACCACTATTGAAAGATGATCCAATTTAACGAAGATGGTTTCCATTGGGTTGAGATTACCAACAATTTTAATACGGTAGAACTGCTATAAACGGTGATATGCTCTATGTATTCTGGTCAAAGTATAGCGACCTCACACGACCTCACCCCAAAAGGTAGCCGAGGAAGGGAAATCTCCTTATTTCAGTGAAATATAGGTTGGTGAAATGTTATAAGTTAGCCAGATATTTCTTTTTTATTTGCTTCAAAATGTTGCCTTTTTGTCCTCAAACATGTCGACACCAAGGTCTTATTATGTCGACAAAGTTTGGCATCGCTGCGGAAGCTGAAAAGTGTGGCAGATCGACAATTGTTGCCTGGTTCAAATCCTCTATGGTTGGGATAAGAACGATTGGGACCTTTCACCCGGTACATGACAGGTGTGTAACAGTGTAGGAGGTATTCTTTATGAAGGAAGAGGGATGAATGCTCATGTCGATCTATAATACTTTGTAGATGCATTTCATGTCCCTAGACTTTGAAGTAAATCCAAACACTACACTGATGATGAACAGTTTCACAACAAGTGCTTTTTAAGTCCACAACATGTTGGTGAAGTTCGTGTTAAAAAAAAACATCAAACACCTGAAACAAAGTCATAGGCATTTTTGTTTGCATCAAACAACATGTTGTTTTTGTTCAAGGCTTTGATCTTTATGTTCATCCCCTTGTGCAGTGGTTCGGGTTTTCCTTGAATGTGTTGTTCTTCCCCGTTTTTATCTCTTTAATGGTTTCAGAACTTGTACATCACCGATATGTCGCAAAGCTACGGGATCTCCTGTGGTTTGCAGTTTTCAAGAGAAGTACCGATTTAGAGAGATTCCAAGCAAAACGGATCAAACACATTATTCCGAATAGTTCCCTTCCTCACACACAAAGCCGAGTCTGCACAAATGATCTTTCTGATTTATCTACATACATATGTATATATATATATAGGTGTTTCCTTAAATGGTGGTACCCCCAAAACACCCCAAAATGATCATGTTTAGTAGGAAAACCAATGGTTGTTGGGTACCACCATTTTTGGAAACCCCCATATATCTATATTCCTTGAACATGCATGCAACCATCATTTTCGAACATATCCTAATGCAGTGGTCATTTTCAATATACATTTAAAAAACAAAATATCCATAATTTAAAGTCAGTTGATAAGGACCATGCTATACATTTCAATAATGCATACCTATACATATATACATATATACGTTATTTACATCATTTGATTCAAACATCTACCATTTTTTGTGGTGTTTCCCTGCTAATTTTTATTTTTTCTCCGGGAATCCTCCGGACATCTCGGTCCATCCTCCCGAGGCGCATGGTGGATAGCCCTGAAAATTCGCTGAACCGTTCAACTCGGAGGACTTGGCGGCTTGGCAAGTGGAACCAACCAGAAAATGCCACTGGGTGGTGGTTTCAAATATCTTTTATTTTCACCCCGAACTTTGGGGAAATGATCAGATTTGACAAGCATATTTTGAAAATGGGTTGGTTGAACCACCAACCAGGCCAGGTTTGGATTGTTTTTTGGGGAAATTGATCAACATATTCCTGGAAAGCCATAGGATTCATGGTCCTGGCATATTCACCTACCTTTGGGTTGATCAACCTTTTCACTTCCTCCCATACTCATGGAATATGTGGAATATTTGTCCCTCCAATATTGGTTTTCTCTCATTTAGGGCAATTTAGGGGTGATTTTCCACTTCCATGATTATGGGAGAAAGGGTAGTACCAAGAAAAAACATTTGATACATTTGGGTCGGATATTAGATGCAGAGTTTTTGGGTTGAGAGGCCTGGAAGAATGTTCAATAATATGTTCACATGTGTTCACAGACATACTATTTATGTTTGCCTGTTAATATATCCCATAATTATGATTCAGGACATTAAGGCTGAAAGTGCTTAAGGTATTTGTGGGAACCACCAAGGACCTAACTTAGGCACCTAAAGTGATCAGTGGGGCCACTTTTGGTGATTAAATTTAGATCATAAAACTGAAAACGAAGGTGGGCTGGAAATGTTTGTGGAAATATTGTGGCTTTGGAAAAAGGATGAAACCGACTTCAACTATATTGGCAACTATGGACTCCTTTTTTGGTGTCCACGTTAGTTTTTTTCAGGTTGCTTTGTAATGGAACCACAGCAAGACCTATCAGATTGGGATTTTCCGGGATGTTGGGATGTTGTTTTGTTCGCACTTGGATAACTCATGGTTCATGTAGGCCAGGGATTTGGCCATTTTGGCGATAAAAAGTCATCATGAGACCAACAACTTGTGGGACTGGACATGACGGTGGATGAAGACAATGCAAACATGTACAACCGAAAAAAAAAAAGCGATTCATGTCATGTCATCATTTTACCTACGAGTGTAGCTGGGTAAGTGGTGGGTTTGACCTTAGTGACAACACATGTCACATGTGTGTAAGGTGAATATTCACAAATGTATACTATTTGAATGCTATGGGGAAGTGGGTCTAAGTCTTTGTGTTTTGGAACTTTTATATAGGTATGTCCATACTTGGCATACACCCCCGAAAAAATAGCATGTTATACCCCAAAGATGGATGTGTTTGGTTCAGACGATCCTCCTTTTCATGTTCGGGGCTGATTTTTAGGTTCCAGCTTTGTTTCAGAGAGGACAGATTATAAACATCAAATATGACGCAATATACCATAAAAAAGGACATGGTACTGTTGATGGTTCGGAAATCCGGCGTGAAAATCAATTGCGGTTGGTAGTTTATTCATCCCAATATTTACGACCCGTTTTATGTCCATCCCAGGTGGTTGTTTTGGGATTTCTGAGCCAGCAGCAGTATTGTTCATCAATTGATTCAGACAAAAAATTGAATTATAAACATCAAACAATATGATTCAATATAAATTTATATACCACAAAAAATGCGATGATATATGGTTCATCAATTTGAATGGTATGGTTCCTTACAGAAACCTCAGGTGGAGTCGGTTGAGTGGTCGTTTTAGCCGGGATGACACGGAGGTGGGGTTTAGAAAAAACGTTGGGGTCGAGCCAAGGTCATGGTGGTTGGTTAGAGATTTATATGGAAGAGTTTGATATGATATGATGTGAGATTTTGATATGATGTTTTGGTTTGATATTTATATATATATATATTTATATGTAACTGCATATTTATTTTTTATTTTTATTTTCATACTCGATAGTCATTGCATCGTGCATGTCGGCACAGGTCACTGACCTTTCTGCTATGAAATGAACAAATATGTACATATAAAATATGAATTATAGTAGTAGGTGATAGATATTTCCATATTTTGTTTGAGAGTTTCACATGTCATACTTGGAGTAAAGATGGCAGCAACCACCAACCAACCAACAAGACAAGCATGCAAAACCCTAATTCTTCCCCATTTCCAGTTTGGTAACTACTTTGAGTCACCTTTCACATTTCACATCAGCCACCCTATCATGATATACACTCCTAGAACCCAAATGGCAGGATCCCTTAGCTCCTGAACTGGCAGAAGCTGCAGCTGAAACAGCGCAATGTCTCGGTACCGATGCGTCCTTTGGGTCCCAAGATGATGGATGACGTTTGGGGGATGGTGGAGGTAGAAATTCGCCTAAAAAAATGGGGACATCGCATGTGGCAAATTATAATGACCTCATCTCGGGTGAATCCCCCAAATGGTGGTTTAGGAGACTCCGTGAATCCACTAAACAAAATGCCCCGCAAAAATTCGAACGTTGAGGAATTATTTTCGGAAATTTGCCTGCCGGGATCTGTTTTTTTTCACCCCCCAAGGGATGGGGTGGTTTTATCATAGATGATATAGGGAAATTAGAGGATCCGATTCAATGGATTTGGTGAAGTTGCACTAAATCAGGTCAATCAGGTGAGCCATGAAAATTGAGCAAATTTAAGTCAAACGTGATGGGCAAACAACATGTTTGATTATTTAATGGTGTCTGCTTTTGGTTTGCCTTTTATTCCCCCGAAAACAAACATGGAACCAGAAAATGGAAACAAGTCTTCTTCTAAACCTCCATCTTTGGGTTCCAGCCGTTAGTTTTTTGGGGAATGTAGAAATCAAAATTTCTGGAGCTGAGGCATAGCATGGATGGCATGTGCTACGATCCTCGTCTCATAACCTTTGAATTTCTCAGTCGTTTGGTCCTACGGAAGAAGCAGGTGCCATGTTTATGGGGGGTGGAGGGTGAAGGTGAAAAAAGTTACCAAAAAAGTGAAGATTGCGAGTATTTTCATCCAAAACATATGTCTAAATGAACACATTAGAGCCAAGGTCAGACCTGTGATTAGGGCATCCATTTTACAAGAAGGAGATCTTGGCCACTTTTTCTCGTGATGAAAATGAGTTCTATCAACGGAAGACCAAAGTTGACGAGTTATGACCCCGGTTGGAACTGGTAGCGGCCCACTTTGTATAGGTCAAAATCATTCAACACCAATCCATGACCACCAAATATCAATCTCGCCGTCGTCTCCCTTTGAAGGTGATTTTGGTCAAAGCTATGCAAAATGCCATTGAGGACGGTACTTTCGATGTTGCAAACGGCATGGGAAAGTAAAGATTGTTTGATGGAGACCTCATAAGGAAGCTCTGAAAAGAGATGTATACCGTTGTGGTTGATGATGATATAATTATTTCTATTGTTATTGTTGTTGTTATTGTTATTTCCAGGTTTTGTTTGCAGATGATGTTGATGATGATGATTATGATGATGATGCTGGTGATGATGATGATGATGATGATGATGATGATGATGATGATGATGACTATGATGTTGTTGTGTGTGTTCTTGTTGTTGGTGTCTTTGTTATCGAACAAATAATCTGACCTTCACGATATTCACAGGCCTTTGTTATTCCGTAGGTTCTTACAAGCTCTGTAAGTCAAGCCGACCATTTCAATATTGATCCACCGGAATTTTACAAATCCCTCCTGAAATAATGGTCTTTTCCAAAAAAAAAGAAGATCATTTGATTCGAGGCATTTCCTAGGGGAAATACCCTCTGGTCCTTTTCCAAACCCCAAAACAAATTGACGTCATGTGGATAGATCTCTGGGTCTCCTGCGAAATCCCAAAATCTAACGAAGCTCAGGTCAGATTATTCAAAGAACCACTGGGGGGGGGGAATGAAAAACATATTCGATCCTTTTTTCTTCTGGGTGGGCTAATTTTGTTAGGCCATAGAAACAGTCAATACTGTCTACCAATCATGTTTATCTTCATATGATTTCTGATGATTTTGGTTCCACTTACCCAGTTTGTTTACGTTTCGTCTATCAGTTTTCCACGTTCCAGCCTCTTGTTTTGACCAGGATGGCGAGCCTTTAGTACATCAGATGCTTATGGGTCCAACAGACGCAAAAAGATGGGATGGGATGGGAGAAGGATTAGAGTTGTCAATTTTAGGACTGGGATTCTCATGCGCAGTTTGATCATTATTATCAGCACTACCCTGCAAACATGTGTGTGTGTATATATGATCCCGGTTCGCGGTTCGCTACCA
>DF244269.1:0-19979 GCA_000507305.1 Breviolum minutum Mf 1.05b.01 | reverse complement strand
CATAGTTGCATGACGTTTTGGTCATGTTTTTGACACTTGAGTAGAGTTTTTGAGCGAGCTGAAGAAACCTGACGGTTTCTTCGTCCAGTTTGAACGGTTGTTTGGCTCAAGGCCACGAAGGCTCAAGAGCGACAGTTGGAGTTTACTGGCTCAGCGAAAATAGCTTGTGCGAAAGGGTTGTTTGCTGGTGAAACGGGTCTAGTTGGTTTTTGTGTCGTTTGGACGAGAGGAACTAGTTTTTATCTCACTTGAGGGTTTCTTGTTGAGTTTAGGTTTTCTAGATTCCAAGGGATCTTAGTGTGGATAAATTTCACGACCTGAACTGGCTCCGGCCCAGGGCGCATCATGACCCTGCCGGGACAACGAACCCTGCACGTAAAATCACGTGGCCTGAGCATGCACCCTTTCAAAGCAAAAGCCCCTCACAGTTGAACTTGTTCGGAAAAAGCTTGCAACAATTCCCAGAATGGAAATACATTGGAAGTATCCATCATGTATTAGTCATATAAATTTGGCAAGCAGTTCAAAGTTTTCTTTCCAAATCGATTCACAACGGTGGATAGGTTGCTTGATTGCTCTGTGGTTCTGGCTCATGATTAATTCATCTTTATGAAGGCCATTCCAGTCTTTCAGGCAACACCAGCAAAGCAGTGAAAGCCTTTCACAAAAGGTTCTCCCAAAATCTCGACCACCTTCAAAAAAACGGCTTCAGCCTTTTACTTCTCACGGCCGATACCCTAGACTAAAATGAGATCTTTGTGTGGTTTTAGATTCGTGCATGACGTATGTCACGCTTAACACGGATCATGATCAAGGTGGTTTAAGGCTGCTGCTCTGTAAGCTGCTGAAGAGAAGTACAGATCAGTGGGATGCTTTGAAGTTCATTTTTGAGCCTTTCGAGAGACTGTGACAAAACAGAGTTTCTCGAAAGGTCAATTGACCTTTGTTCCAGCAACCTCTGAGATTGTGGCGACTGATCAGCTGTTGGAAAAAACATTTTCTTCGGAGTGGTCGACAGCTCAAGGTTTAGCTCATGCCGATCTTTGTGAGCTAGTGATTCTAAGGATTGCTTCCTACTTCACTTGGGGCAGTACCCTCTGAATGTTGACGAAGCTCATGTTGAATTCGCCATATGATGGACGATACCAAGATCAAAGAACCAGGTGAAGAGCACAATTCTGAGAAGTCGGTTTAATTTTTGATATTTACCAATTAAACTTTGCTAATTCCAAAGAGTCCTCTTCTTTTTGTTCGATGAGATTACCAACTCCGAAACAAAGCTGCAGAAATCTAGATTGCTGTGATGCCAACGGATGCAACATGAAGCTTTACACTGTGCCTGCCTTCCACTGAAGTGTGAAGGGCAGTGCTTCAATGGACAACTTATGACCACCGTTTCAATTCGTTGACCAGGCAACTCTACTTTGTTCACAGCAACATATGCTCAAAGTCACTTTTCACCAAGTTCAAACGGCTGAGCATACTCGTCGCCAATGGTCAACTCTTAGATGTTCGACTTTAAGAATTTATGAGGGGCTGAGAGGGGCGCGTCTAGTTTCACCTTGTTTCACTTAGTTTTGCAAATTTCCCTGGCTAGATTTTGCCTGGTTTTTTGCGGTTTGTGTGTGGGTTTTGGTTGTTTGTGTTTGTTTGTTGGTTTCTTGCTTCCAGGGAAATTTGATTTCAATCCTATTCAAAATTCCAGTAGTTGACCGACCATGTCTCGCACTTGCCCGGCAATGCAGGAAAAAAAAATGTTCGACTTTAAGAATTTGCAACATCTTCCAACCCATAAAAACAATATTGCCTTCCCCTTCGAACGGTTGACATGCGTGCTCTCGGCGTTGCCAACTAGCCCTTGATCTAACCGTCCGAGGAACAGGCTACACCTAGCCGCCCTGCACTCCGGGAGACTGCTTTGTCGTTGGTGTTTTTTATTTCGTTGTTTGTTTCGTGTTTGTTGTTTTCAAGGAAATAGATTTCCAGTGAATTTGCGACTCTTCACTTAGTTTTCGCTGATAGAAGGGCGACCGCCCGGACAACGACCTTCGTTGAGCCATGCAGCATTCAGACAAAAAAAAAGTGTGAAGGGCAGTGCGTTGCACCTGGTCAAAGTAGGCACGGGACGCCTGTTGTGTGATGAGTCAAACTGCTGCATCATATCAAAAATGGGCCACAAAGGTTCACTCACAATGAGTCGCTGTCCCAGGTAGGTGTCGGAGTTTCGTTTATTTCGTGGACACCAAAATCCACGACTTAGAATATAAGCATTCACCACCTCACAAAGGATCACTACATCCGAGACAAACTAAGACTGAAGCAGTCGAACGGATTACCTGAACTCTTTTTTTTTGTTCATGCCGTGCACGCTCGCATGATCCTCGTTGAGCCCTCTGGCTTTCAAGCAGCATTGAACAATCGCGGGCCTACAAGTCAAACTCCTGCCTTACGCAGCTTCATCTACAAAGACGTGGGTGGACCAACTGCCATCCTTCTCCAACCACTGGGATGATGCAGGACCACTACTTCCTCCAACTAGGTGCAACCCGGGACATTTTCTACTTGCGGGAATGGTTGTGTCGTCGCGAAGAAGTACTGAGTGAACCGAGGACTTCATCTTTCTGAGAGCGTAGTGTTTCACTTAGATTTCTAGGTGTCTTCTTCCGGTGCGTGTTTTGTGGTTTGTGTTTGTGTTTGGGGGTTGTTTTGTTTTTGTTTTGGAAAGACACCTGGCTTTTTGCTTTTCACCTGTTCTCTTACAACGTGAGAATAGCTCATCGACCACAAGACGTTTTGATGACCGTCCGGCCTGAAGAAGTCAACTTCATTCCAATGTAGCCAGGTGATAGACCCTGACGTAGATGCAAGATGCACTCTGTTCTGTTGACAGCCAGGCCATAGTGATTAAATAGAACGCCCATAGGATTCTCTGAAGCAGGGCTCCATACGCTGGGCCTGCGCCAAAAAGACATGCACAGGTTTCAAGGTGATGAAACCACTCGTCTTTTTGGTGGACTGGAACGAAGACAGCTATCCCTGCACGGGCCAATAGAATTTTGCAGTTCAAGGTGGGGGACTTCAAAGATAGCAACATCCGGATGTTAACAGGCACCTTCAAAGCGGATTGGATACAGCTATCTGTTGAGCGGTACTTGGCCGCGCTTCCAACGCTGAAGCAGAGTGTCATAGCAGGGGTGTTCAAGATCAAAGGTGCCTCTCCTTGCGCTATTACTAGGGCTGAGAAGTTACAAATATCGGTGTTCCTTCCCAATGAACTGTCATTGGACGATTGGTTTGCAGAGGTTTATGCCTTGCCCACTGTGTGGCCTGATGTCTCAATGATGGAGATCAACAACATGAGCAGGGTGGCCGGGTATGACTTCCACCACATACGAAAGAACGGGCATCCAAGCGAAGATTCAAGGATACTTGGGGAGCCCCGTTCGGCGCAGTTTGAACTACGACGGCTCTCCAGTTCGAAGCCCTGCTAGTCCGGTGACTCCTTTACCTGAAACTCGGTAAAAAGGAGAAGGGCATGTGGAAGTAGGTCATGTTTGGCGTTATTGTTTTAGTTGTTAGGTGTGATCAGCATGGCACAAAGATCTCATAGGAATGTGAGATGTGTTCATGACATTCTTGCGCTTCGCATAGCCGGCAATGCGACCCGGCAGAAGACCATCATACAGTAATTGTAGTAAAAAGTGGTTGCAATATGTAGCAATATAGTGAAGTGCTGATGCTTGTCCTCGTTGATTGCTTGCGTTTTTTTTTCAATTCGTGGGTTTTTTTGGCTGTTGTTCCTTCGATGCGAGTTTTGGCTAAGTTGAGAAACAACCTGGAAGCGTTGGGGTTCAAAGAGGTCAACATAATTTTTTTTCTCCATTTTTTTAGATGATGGATTTCTGGTGGTTTTTCATATGTCATGGAAGAAATCACACGTTGGCCGAGTACTTTTGATCTCGCCATGCTCGCCATGACATCGGCAAGAGAGGTTTGGAAACGGGGTCATGTTGAGACCGGTGAATTGGAAATTGATGAAGTATGTAGTGCATCAGTTTTTGACGTTGTTTCATGAAATGCGAGATGCCGGGCCTGCAGCATGGATGTTAGAACTGTTAGATGATATTTGTACATTTCATACATATACATTAGTAATATGATATGATATAATATGATATGATATAATATAAAATGATATAATATAATATAACAACATATAATATAATGTAACATAATATAATACTTAATCTGTATCTTCGTTTTTCTTCACACTTCCATCCCACGAATTGATACCCAACTACTGTTGATGGTTCAGAAATCCCAAACAACCACTTGGGATGGTGCTAAAACCTTGCAAATAGTGGGATAAACTACCAACCTCAACTGGTTAGCCGGATTTCGTCCATCAACAGTAGTACAGCGGTGGCATGGCTGCTCCAGGCCCCGCGTGATTTCCTGGATGGTCAGGATCTATGGTTCAAACTTAGAGGATCAAGTTGGGGGTCACACAATTGGGATCATTTTGAGTCATCCGGTCCTATCATCTATCAATTTCTGAAATCATTTTAAAGCCATAACTAGAAGATGACAAACAATATTCATCATATTTTCATATGTATTCCCCTTTGTCGCATTTTGGTGACTATGTTCTTTGTTGGTCTGCTACCAAATGGTCCGTTTCAGGCATGTCAATTACTCCGAGAGGACCCATGCCTGGCCTGGCCATGGCCTCAAAGATAAACCCATTCAAGGGAGATGTGTGGAGTATGATGAGTTGTAAAGGTGAAGAGATCTTGATCTGTTCTTCATGTTATATTTGATGTTTATACTATCGCTGCGTAGAAACACATAGTCTTCCGACACCACTCTGCCGATGTGTGTGAAGAATCCTTATCTCCATTTGATTTTTTTTCTTCCTAAGTTTAGGCATAGTGCAGAATGCTGCCAACCATCGATATCTTGAGCTGCAATCAGCTCCAGGTCTCCAGAAGCGTTGGTTGAGCCGTGTATGTTCCACCTCAGCCATCGGCCAGCTTGGCCCCCGGGTCTTAGTGATGAGTGAAAAAACGACCCAGCAACAGGTTGTTCGACCTCTGGAAGAATGCAAGCAAAACCAACAAAATGGACCAATATGTGCAGGTTTTTCAAAACTACACAGCAAAAAGCCAGCTTTCGGAAAACGGAACTGTGTGAATCTTGCACCGACACAGGTGGCAGATCCTACCGCCATGAAGGTGCGACAAAGAGCCACAATAAGTATGAAATGTGAATGTGTACATGTAGTCAACCATGCGTTAGAAAATTATTTCAGGTGACAACGGAGCTCCAAAATAATTTTTGATAATTTTTGCAAAATGATTTACATTTATTGGATATTATTTTGGACAACCACCATCCACCCAAAATAATAACCAACATTTTTGATCACAAACAATATTTTGGTGTATCTTGGTTAACTTTGGTGTCCCTAAAATGATAATGATATATATATATATATGTATACATACATATTTTTGCAAGTGGTTGGTAATTATTTTGGAACTCAGGTTTTCCTCAGCTGGCATGTGAGACAGTGAAACAAGAGACACCCTCATCGTATGATTCTGTTATGATTGCTGGATCCATGTGATCAACTATGTGATTCATGGATCTTGGATTTTGATGGATTTTGGAGTTGGGGTTTTGGATTCCGGATCTTGGATTTTGGTACTTAGGTGCACCCTACCCGGCATTTTCATGGCATTTTTTGTAGTACTTTTTTTGTTATTTTGTCCTGCCTGCCTGTCAGAAGGTTGATGCAAAAAGCGCTCAAGCCAGCCTTTGCAACAGCAACGGTGGTTTTTATTTACAGTATTTTTTCTTGGGGATATCTCGATGAATTGAATGACAATGACCCCCACTGAAAAGTGGATGGCCTACTGAAAAGTAGGTAAGTGCCGAAATGCACAGGTCATAGTCATTCAATATTTTTGAGTTATTCAATGAATGAAATGACAATGACATCCACTGAAAAAATGGTTCCTGCTGAAAAGTAGTTGAGTGCCGAAATGCACTAGTCATTGTCATTTAATTCATTATCACCCCCATTCATCAATGAGACTTCGTCTCAAAGCATGCTAAAGCCTCATTTGTCCGGAGCCCCTCACTTGTTGTGGTTTGTTTCTGAAACACTAGTGTTTGTTTGCTGGTAGCAGTTGTCTTGCCGTTCTGCACAAGGAGTTGTTTTTATACGTATATATATAATGTTTACTAGATATTTAACTAGCTAGGTGGCAGGCGCAGTATTGAATGTTTTGTGGTAGGCGCACCCTCTCACGCCATACGAATGCAAACAAAACTCTCGCGATTTTTTTTCAGCGCCTTTTGGGAGTCCCTCCAAATTTTTGCCAAAAGCGTTTATGAGCGAAGCTTTGCAACTTTTTTGGTGATTTCCAGCTTGACATTTTGCTCACTGTGCTGATGAATTTGCAAAAAACATGATTGTCCCAATTCTACGGGGAGACCGGTCACAAATTCCATGTAAAACACCGCAGCTTTGCTAGAGGAATAGAAAAAATATATTGCCTACAGGGGGCTAATCCTGTTTACCAAAGGGGCAAGGGCCCCCTAGGGGGAACTCTAGCGATTTTTCTTTTTGCGTTTTGGGACGTTTTTAGATAGGAAATGAATGGAAATTACTCCTCATCTTTGAATATCTTTGATCTTGGATTGCTGCCGAAACACTTGCACGATCTTGCGTCAGTGAGTGGTAAAGCTTCTTCAGACACAGCGTACATACAGTATTGACTTGTGTTGAATTAACGTTCATATTTGATTGAAAATAGATTCAACTGTTATACCACTGTCAAAGCTTTGACAAATTAGAGGCATATCAATGGCGAGATTTTTACGGTGAATTTATCATTTTATTCCCTGTCGTAAATTTCCTTTATGAACGTCCCACCTGGAGGGTCAACAGAAGGCTATAGCAGTACCTTCAGTAACCAGTTTTCGGTGTGCAGGATCATTCTTTAGCAAGCTGTACTTGCAGCATGTTTGAAGCCATGCTATTGGTTTCCATCGAATCTTGAAAAATCAATCAGCCATGACTATGACAATTTTTCAAGTGGTATGTTTGTTGATCTTTTTTGGTCTCTGATCATCACATCAGGTTTGGAGGAAGATTCCTAAGGATCATGAAGGACGATCAAACAGTATTGTTGTATTTCATGCACGTCAAGGATTTCATGTCCCAAACACTTTGTTGACTTTGATGGCCCTCTCAAAATTTAAGAACATCTTTTCATGCGTGGCAGCTTTTGACTTCCATGGCCTTCTCAAATCGAGGAAGCATTGCTTGATAATTTGTTTGATTATTGGTGCCATTCTGAGGCTTCCTTTGGTCAGGCATCATTCTTTAAGTGAGTGAACCTATGAAATTGCCAGCGTTTGGCAAACACATCGTGACCTGGAAAATGCGCAGGGGAAGGGCACATAAGTTTCACTTTGCAAGCCCTCAAGCCCCAGAAAAACTAGATGTTGAGGCCATGCGTCTGGAGGAATTCGCTCGAAACCGCTAGTGCTTTAACAGGTCACAACCTCCAATGGACGTCGCATCCGTGGCGTCTGAATTCTTAGAGTGTTGATGAATGGGTGGCAATACCGAATTGCTGACACATGTCTTCTTGAGGGTCTGTCCGCCTTTAAATCGACGAAAGGGGCTTCAAGAGTGTTTGGGAGAAGGCAATGCTTGCTCAGTCAGAAACTTGCATAGATCATGATCTTATTGCAGTGCAGCAAAAACTTGGATCAAGCCGAAGCGCCAAAACTTGGTCAAAATGTCGAGGCGCAGCGCTTGTCGACTATGCCTTCCACTAGTCACAGACTACAGCATGGAACCTGGTGCCTCAGATTCCGAAGGCGCTCGAAAACGATCCAGCTGCCCCTGGATTGTTTCAGCAGTCTTGTTGGCAGCTTGCTCAGCCGCTGTGGGGGCCACTCTCACCATGAGAATCTCAACGCCTCAAATGGTTCAACCACAGCAGTTGCTGGCGTGCAGCCGCTACCAGCAAGCTGATGAGGTCAAGCAAATTGAGTTCCACAATTCAAAGGCCAGTGCAGTCATGGGCGATCTCAGTGCTGAGGAGACTATGGCTGTAGCCACTTGGTTCATGGCCAAAACCGGTGCAGCACCTTTTCGCGCATCGCCTTCCATTGAGAAATGGCTAGCTGGGCCATCGGCTGTGGAACTCCTGCGCCCCCCCAAAAAAGAGGTACTGGCTTATCTGGATGGCAAAGGGCCCAAGCCGGGGCGCTTTGCCCGTGTGACCATGGTGACTAAGGACGCAGTGCTTGAATACAAGGTTGGTCCTTTGGTGTCAGGGAGTGTATCGTCTGATGCAAAGATTGAGATACTGGTACCGGCCGGCAGCATCCCATATGCTAAGCGGCCTGGCACCGAGGATTTCTTTATCATGTTCCCACTGGTCAATGCGGTTGTTGAGGAGATGAAGCCTGCTCTCGTTGAAGCCTTTGGCGATCTGCACTGGCCTTCCTTGGAAGACTTGGTCAGTGGAGCTCCACCAACCACCATGACAGCCAACTGGATGCCACGGAATGATGCCATGGCTCCGGCAGGAACGCGTCGAGTGCGTGTCAAGGCCGGTGCCATGCCACCCCCTCCTTCACGCCTCGATGCTAGGTGGTTGTACCCGCTGCCCTTTGACTTTGAAATCAACATGACATCTTGGAACGTGTCGGAGTGGACAGTCCACAACATTGAACTGTGCCGTTCGGACCCTTTCCCTTCGGTTGCCGCTTTGATGGCGGCGTACAAGCAAGGCAACTTGAAAATGTGCCGGGTCACTCCTCACCCTGGTACATGGGATACTCCTCAAAGAGAGTCGGCCAAGTCCACAAAGCCTCGGAAGGAAAGTCAGGTGAATGGTGTTTCATGGGGGCCATGGTCGTTTTCTCTTACCCAGCGGCCTTCCACAGGTTTTGCCCTCACAGATATCAAGTTCCGCGGGGAACGAATTGCATACGAGCTTGCATTGATGGACACCCAAGCCATCTACGGTGGATCGGTTCGTGATCAATTCATGTACTCAGACAGCGCGTTCACACAGTCTCAATACAGTACCTCCCTAGAACCTGGAGTTGATTGCCCGGAGGATGCCACATTCTTTTCTGCTGCCAACTGGCTGGGACCAAACTTGACAGGCTTCGGGGACCCTTCCAAAACTCACACCTTCTACCCAGTCTGTGTGTTTCACTGGGAGGAAGACCATACAATTTGGCGCCACATGGACCAAGCGGAACTTCGCGGTCTCATCCGCAACACTGTCTTGGTCCGCTCTGGATTCAGTGTGGGGAACTATGACTATGTTGTGGACGTGAAGTTCCGGCAAGACGGCGAAATCAATGTTTTTGCTCGTTTTGCTGGCTATCCAGAAACTCGTTATCCAGGAGTGAATGAGACCAGTTTCTCGACCATGGTTCGTCCAGGTGTTGCTGGCATGGTGCACACACACAGTATTGCTTTCAAGGTGGATCTTGACATTTCGGGCAGTCAGAATGCTTTGCATGTCACTGAAGTCAAAGAGGTAGGACCTACTGGGCTTGGAGTGAACGGCATCCCTGATGCTGGTGAGCAAGCTTTTCCCACCAAGATCCTTGAGGAGCATTACGTGGAGCGTGAGGGTGTGGGTGTCTCCACATTCCATGCGGACCCTCGTGTTCCAAAAGCCTGGTCAATCGTTAACCGGAAGACTTCAGCCAGCGCGGAGGGTTCCTACTTGAATCCACGAGGCTATCGCATTGAGCTCTTGTCATTCGCAACAGGCCAAGTGCATTCCGCCTCGCATCCCTTCGTCCAATCCATGCCCTGGACCAAGTACCATCTTGCTGTTACAAAGTATCAGGATCATGAGTATCGGCCAGCATCCGTGTATGTGAATTTTGATGGACAGCAGCCATGGAATGACTCATACTCCCAGAACCTAGATGTTTTTCTGTCCAACAATGAGTCCTTGATGGATGAGGATCTTGTAGCCTGGATCGGTTTGAACAAGGAACACATTGTCCGTCAAGAAGATATTCCACTCGTCTCCAACTTTGGCGTGGCCTTCTCTTTGCAGCCATGGAACTTTTTCGCTGTGAATGAAGGCTCAAACCCTCAAGCTTGAGGGCAAAGAGTCGGTCGAGAACATAGACATTGTAGCTATGTAGCAGGACCGTTGATGAGCCCGCTTGGAGATGGGTTTGCATCCAAGCCCGCTCCTAGCAGGGTGCAAGAAGTTTGATCAGTCCCATTCGGTCATCCTGACATATTGGTTTTGCCGCCCGAGCTGTCTGAGGACTCGGGTTTACCGCCTTTGAGGTTGGTCCGACCGAGGCAGACTCACAATACACGAATGTTCCATTCGAGGACGTGAAAAAGGGGCGGCCGATGGAACCCACAAGTGCAAGGACGCCTTTTTTGATTTTTTTAATAAAGCTTTAACGTATATGAACGTATCTTTGAAGTTTTTCGGATCTCAATCAATTCTTGGAAAGCTTTTTCCGGTCGTCTAAGGCTGGAACTGTAGAGGAGAGCATCATATTGTGACAGGTTGCTTGTTTCCGTGCAGATCCCTGAGAGACTGGACTTGTGACTGGAGATGCCAAGACTTGTCCAGGAAAAACTCCTTCTCTCACTTTTGCAGCTCTGTTTGCACGGCCACAATCCAAGACTGGATGGTGAAGCATGGTGAGTTTCGTGAAGAATCAATAATATAAATGCAATTTTGATATTATGGTGCTCAGGGAGGTTCATGGCGAATCTTCTGTTTTTGAGCCTGCCACTTCTCAGGATGGAGAAGAGTCGTGGATGTGGACCGCGCCACTGAGCGTGCCGAGGTCCAACAGACGCACAAATCGACATTGCAACTTTGATCCAGCAGGGTTTGTTTTGGTGTCGATCCAGTGCTGATCAGGCACTCCGTGAAAGCCTTGGACAGCAGAGGCTCCTATTGCCTGGAAGATGGACCCTGTTTGGTTCATCATTAGCGACTGCTTGCCAAGCCTTCCACCATGCCAGGAAGGAGTGCGAAGAGACTGAGAACAAGTTGCTGCTGAATTTGGCCTCAACCTTACATTTTCTCATTGTTTCTCGTTTGTCAATTTCTCGGTTGGCGGCTCATCTTGTGTGTGACAACTCGGCAGGGAGGACCGACAGAGTTTGAAGACGAAGCTTCTCAGGCCATGGCTGTGTGGCAGCTTTGCGTCGTTGAGCCCAAGAAAGATCAGGATGCACTGTCACTGTTTTCATTGCCATGCATTTGTCCATGGATTTTAGAGGGCAATCATTAACTAGGTGGTGGTTTCAAATATTTTTAGTTTTGACCCCTATTTGGGGAAGATTACCATTTTGACTAATATTTTTCAAAGGGGTTGAAACCACCAACTACCAACATTTAACATATTCAATGTCATTCACGTCGTGTACGGTCTATTTGACAACATTTGTATCTACTGAAAGTGATCCAAAAGCACAGTAGGTTTACATCAATTTTGACTCACATCAACCTTTTTCGCTTTAAACCCCTCAGCAAACAAGTGATTGGTGAGCAGACAGATTGATAAAACCGGGAAGGGTTCGCACGTGAAACGCAAAGCCATGTGACATTAAGTTCTCAAATGTTCTTGATACATATCAAGACACAATCATAACATATCATAATGTCATATTCAAACTTTCCAATATAATTTTGTGTGAATGACATACATCTATAGTTTCTTGCGTTTGGATCGATGCCACAGGCGTCATCCGGATCGCAAAGCGGATCGCACGACCTTCTGCACGCCGTCGCGTGCGATCCAGCGTTTGCCGGTGCAACATGTCGGATGTCCAAAAAATCAGACTCTTCATGATTTTAAGCACACTTTATGGGTATAAAACCATCAAGTACCTGCAAGATTTCCCAAGTGATATTCAGGTTGGGGTAGTGATTTAGTAAATCCTCCCCAAACACTTCAGTCTTCAGTATTCACTCCTGATCGCTTTTTATGCGTTCATTTAGTTTCAAAATCATTTCAAATTCCCATTTCATTTTAATTTCAATGCTTTCCATGTTATATAATTTCGTTTAGTTTCAAAAGCATCAGATCAATCCAAACTTTGTTTAGTGCCCCTTTCTCCTTCACTTTTTCGGCTCCTGTGGGGTACCCGCTTTCCCTATGAATTTGAGGCTTGCTTTTAGTACTTTTTCAGTCAAAAGTTTAATACGAAAAACACCTTGTTGTTTTTGAATTGGGGAATGTTTCAACTGAAACGAAAGGAGAGGAATACGAGTGAATGGAGATGAAAGGAAATGAAAGGAAATGACATGACATCAATGAAAGGCAATGGAAGGAAATGAAAGGAACGGACACAAAAGGAAAGGAACTGAAAGGAGGGGAAGCAAACTGAAACTAACATCTATTATAGGGTCCAAAAAGTTGCTTAAAAAAGTTGGACGACTTTATTTACAACCCCCATTACTAGTCACTTCAAAGAGAAAGCAGCTCACTTTATTTACTACCTCTTTGCCAATCACTACTGTACATTACGTGACCCACTTCCCGCACTAAGTTTTTTGGTTTTCTTTGTATAGTCGTCATTTTAGACTGGCTTCATCTTTCCATGTCTTGTTACTCAGGCCCTCTGAGCAGCTTTGCGCATAGAGGCGTGGGGTCTGAGTTCCATGCGCTTGCGGCAAGTGCTTTTGTTGTGTTTTGGCAATAGACAACAGTCATATTTCAATTACAGTAGATCAATTGGG
Source organism: Breviolum minutum Mf 1.05b.01 (assembly GCA_000507305.1). Lineage (NCBI taxonomy): Eukaryota > Dinophyceae > Suessiales > Symbiodiniaceae > Breviolum > Breviolum minutum. The sequence continues at coordinate 7,197 of DF244269.1, read as the reverse complement.
AATTGATTGTAGGGAATTGATTGCGAAGGGACTAGAATTGGTAAATTGTCGGACAAAAAATCAAAGATGTCGGCACTTCTTTTTGCTCCTTGGTTGCACGTGTGAAAGTTGAGGGAAAGCGTGGGAACCAGAGAAATCGAGTTTCCAGCGCACATGTCGCACCTTCATCATAATCATAATATATATATATATACACGTTAGAGTTCATCTACAGTACAGATTTATCAGTGTATCTTTTGGAGGTTTCACCATCCAGCTCTTTGTGAAAGGGTTCCCCGTACACTGTTGCGCAGGTTGTCTCCTTGTGCTGGGGAAAGACCAAGATGAAGCAAAGGTCACCGACACGGGCCTCGCAAGAGCGGGCCATTTTTGAGTCGAAGACTGGTCAAGTTACAACAAAGATCACTGAATATCTTTGACAATTGCATACGTTTGCTTAATTATATATTTGAGAGACAAATTCTACAGTAGTTTTGTGATGTGTTGTGCCTGCCACTTTCAACAACTTTGATGTCATTTTGAATCTCTCCCGTAAACTCAAAGTTTTTGAAGTCATGGAAGTTTTTGTGCCCAGACTTTCCAGGATCTCAAAATGGAGTTTCTCTCCCTGTAGTTCTATGCGGTGAAGATATGGACATATCATAAAATATGAAATATCAAAATATAGAGGTCTCTTGTGACAGTGTTTGACTTCAAGATAAGAAAAAACCTTTTCAGAGCTTTTCCATACCCTTTTACACCGCCAGATTTCAAAGATCAGCAGACAAAGGAATTACAGTAAAGGATTGGCCAAGGGGCCTGTCGCTGCAAAGGCTATGGCGCAGAGCTGGTTGAGCAGGTTAAAATGATGTGCATAAATCAAATGGTGCCACATTTCTATTTGGATACTGATGCCACCATAGGGTTGTTCCCGAGTTATCGGCTTGCTGGAAGTCGATACGCCCATTGTTCACATCGAATTTTGCGATAGCTGATGCGAGCACAAGTGTTGGAGATGAAGATATCAACAAGGTAAGAGTGTTGATCCAATCATTTTGGAAATCTTGTCCGATGTTTGGGGGGTTGGTGTCTTGAACTTGCTTCCATCTCCGTGGCGTTCAATAGCTCTCTCGCCGTTTGTCCGTCGCCACATGCGAAGGCAAGCCCTGTCTTTTTTGGTGGAAGTTTCAATTTTCTTAATGGCCGATCAAATACCAGTTCTTCAGAGTTTGAGCGGATCAAGTTGAAGAGAGAAGCTCCAGTGTTCATACCTCAGTATTCACATTAATCCTAAGATCACACCCGATTCACCAGTCAAGTTCCTAAGAGTGCATACAAGTTTTGCATGAAATTCTCGAGGAACTTTCTCGAGAAGATGTCAGTGCGGAAGCTGGTTTGTGGGAAGCCCAGTCCAGGATTGGTCGCTGGCACTGCCGCCCTCCTGGCTGGGCAGGGTTTCTGCCTGGGCGGGTGCTGGGGTCAGAACATGTTTGTAAACATTTTAAACCTAGTTATAGGAGTTGTTTCACCCAAGTTATAACTGGTTTTTTGGGGCGCTCCCTGTTTTTGGGGCCCACTTTGCCGATATCGTTGGGACTTCCATCCAGTGAATGGGAGGGAATTGACCAAAATCCGAAATTAACATGGAATTTGATGTTTACAGCCCTTGGAAAAGGAAAGTGTCATTTTCAAAAAGTTTCATTTTGGGTTCAACATCTTATTTTTTTGTGGGGGTCGTCGTAAGCCCCCCCAAGCCTGTGAGGAGCAAAGTACAGTTGATGAGAATCCGGAAAATCAGTTGATATTTGGTGATTTTCTCCCATGATGTGCCAGGGTTTTAGAGAGTCATGCATTCCAAATGGTTAAAAACACTCGGGGATCTAAACTAATATGGCGGGCTGGAATGGCTGGTCCCGGATTGCGTCGTTGTATTTCCTATTGAACATAGGGATGTTCCATAGTGTTGGTGGAAGAAATCCTGCACCAGTTTGTAGTTTACGCCATTATTCACAAGGTTTTATACATCCCAGGTGGTGCAGGATTTCTTCCATGAACAGTAGCTATGTTAGTTTACCAGAGGGTATAAGCAGATGTTTTCCAATCAACGCTAGGATCTGAGGAGAGAACCACCAGGCTGTTGCTCCTAAAATCTTGAGAGGGCTACACCCTGGCAGCTTCAAAGGTCAAAGCTCTCATTCAGAAGTTTGAAGTGAAGCGAAGCGTCACTTCAAGGTGCAGGGCGTGTCCGATTAAAAGCAACCTAAAGACAAGCTGTTCAGAACGACATGATTTGCGGGGAGAATTCCGTGGATGAATTTTTCAAATACGTGGTCTAGTACCAAAAAGATATACAGTATATAGATACACACTGTGGAGTGGGGTACCTGCTAATAGCCAGGAAAGTTCATGTTTTCTTTTCTTATTTCTATCATCCATGCAAAAATAGTCCTTGAAGAGTCATACTATTGATATAAAAAGAATCCTGCACCAGTTGAGGCTGGTAGTTTATCTCATCATTTACAGGGTTTCATACATCCTTGGTGGTTGTTTGGGATTTCTGAACCTCGGTGACCGGTATCCCAGTACTGATCGCAGAAAAACATTTTGAAATGGGTTGTTCTACACACATCTTACCCCGGAGGTCGACACAGACACCATCTTCATCTTGGTCTTTGCAGCACGACGGGCTGTGGCGCAAGACTCCTGCCAGAAAGCGCCGCCCACGACGACAATCTGAGGCGCAGAAATCATTGAGAGAAATGAAGAAAACACGGCAGTTGTTGAGGTTGGTTTTGGTGGTTATAGTGTTATACTATTTCCATTGTGACAGTTTTTCTTTATATCCATGAAAAAAGGATCCTTATTAAAAATATCCATGATTCCATGGAAAGTAATGCTGCCATGATGGCGTCGACATCGGTCCGTCCGACTTCGCAGAGGTCACGCAAACGCCGCTAGGTGGCTTCGGATGAAGTTGGAGTTTCACGGTTTCACCCTTCCTTTTTTCAGTTCATTTTTTCCATCACTTTTTGCAAACATGTGAAGGTATGATAAACTATGATATGCCCGATATATGCATAGGTACCATTTCGATTCAAGATTGTGAAACGGCCAGTGAAAAAAGGCAAATGAGTGAAAGATAACTCATCAAATCATCAAATCTCTCACAATTTTTGTTGCCATTTTAAGGACCACGGCTGCCATCGCCACCCCAACATTTCACTCTGTAGGACTGGGCGAAGTGACCACACAAATGAATGGTGCGATCGTCAACTTCAACACGAAGATTCTGTTCCTGGGCACAGACCTTCGGATCTCCACATGCAAAATGAATCAACATGAAACATGTGATTCAAAAAGGCCTCAAGTAGCTTCCTTCAGAAACACGCACTGGAAAAGTGCCAGCAAACATGGCGCACGGGAACACTCCTGCGTTTCGAATATGACATGCATATAGAAATGATCGGGATTTATTCCATTGCAAATTTACTGGAGGCTATTCAAAAATGCCATTTTCGTCGCGCTGTTCTTATTCTTGCTAAGGGATGCGGAGACACAATTCAATGCTGCCATGGCCACGTTTGAGAATTCTCACGAAAGCAGCGCTCCTAGATTGTTTAGTGCAGGCTTGCAGAGTGAAGATTTTGCGGATTTTAAAGTATGTTGCCGTATAATGCAGTATGTATTATTCATTTTTGCAGGACAGATATATAGATATGTTGAATTATGTTCAGTTAAATTGACAAATGGCTAAGGACGACGAAGATGGTGCAGGAAACATGTTTTGTAAGAATTCACGTGAAATGGGACAGTTTTTGTCATCGGTTACCACCTCCCATTCATCCACCAATCATTGAGCCAAGTGCATGGCCAAGGTCAAAATTTGACCAAATTTAAGACTTTGGTGGAGCAAACGGTGCCTTGGGCCTTGGTCAAATTCGTTAATGTCACTATGGTTTCGTAGTTGACGTTTTGATTTGGGGAGGAGAAACTTTGAAAATTGGCGGATTTCCCTGGCCATGTGGCTTGATGTCTTTCATAAAGAGATTATATAGGATCTAAGACTTGAATTGATCAAGTAGTTTTCCAATGTTGACAAGGAGCTTCTGACATAAGCATCAAGCTTAATTCAAGCCTATAAGATCCTCAGAGTCACGGGCCTACTAGAGGCAGAAGCAAAAGAGTGAATGGATCCATTGTGTAAGTTGTTGAAAGTGCTTGGCACAAGGCATCTGACCCTCAAGGCCCATTTTTCTATAATATATCATATTATATATATATAAGATATAAATATGAATGGCCGAAATCTGAAAAAATTGGATCCAGCCCACCCCAATGATTTTCTGCAGAGCTCACCAGCGTGACCAGATTGGAAGCTATGTGCCATTCTACAGAGATGCTGTGCAGCAGGTGAGGTGGTGTTGTTTTCCAGTGCACGGTTTGAGACTTTGGAGTGGAAAAATGCAGATCATGACGGTTTTCCCATATTATTTTTCATTCCCCTGAAGCACCTTTCCTATGGTATTTTGTCGACGTGGACAATTGAACGTCCAGGCTGTCAAGCCTGCAGTTCGATGTTCAGAAAATGACAGGTGACTACCGCAGTGGCCACCAGCAAGACAGTGGTATCTGCGATGGGTCAACAGGAGTGACAGTCGTAAAGGTCTAGGATGCTCATTTTTACCACCTCCGAGCACATTGAAAAGTCATTCACAACTTTGCTTCAAAAAGAGTCCGACGTTTTTCCTTCCAAAATGTGGCCAAATATTTTTGGAATACAACGAAATTTCCAGGAGGATGTGGCAGATCGGTTTTTTTGGGCCAAAGAAGCCGCCATGTGCGTATGTCCTTTTCCACCGTTTTTTCTTCCGTGCCAAACTGCCATATGGAGATTGCAGGAACTCGCAGCTAAGCTGGAGGCGATGAACGAAACTGCGGAGAAGCTTTCAACCCTCATGGAAACTACCGAGGCGGAAGTTTTGGCAGTTTTTGTTCTATGATTATGACCTCATCGTCCAAAAATCGCAAAAGTAGACTTTTTGTATGACCTTTCAACGTGCAACGTTTTTTTTGCAAAGAAAATCAGTGAAGGTATGGTCGTCTTGTTTTTGTATCCAGGGTTTCCCAAACCTAGGGCCATATGGCCTTGGGCCCTGTGAGGCCTTAACAACAAATGTGATGAAAGCGGAAACCACCGAGTATGGAGAAACCTTGGTCCGGAACCCTGGGAAACATCATGATGAAACAGCGAAACAGCAAGTAAAATGAAGCAATGACTTTCGTTGATGCAGATTTGATGATTTTTTCATGATATTTAATGTAATTATAACTTTGCAGTTCATTCTTTTGGATGATTTTATCTTTAGTGTCTCAGGTTCTGGTGAAGGATCAGTTGGACAAGATTGAGGAAACTACAAACAGCTTCCGATCAGCCTTCAACGAAAACCTGCAGGCAACCAGTGATGTACAATTTTTCCAGGGAGAATGTTTTATCATGGTGAAAGCTCATGCTGTTTATTCTGATGCTCAGAAAGTTGCAGGCTGTTAGAATGTCACATGCATCAATCACCAAAGTCATTCTGCACTGCCGCAGTCCTTCACTGCAGTCTTGGAGGCACCACTGAAGGCAGGGATTTGATCACCAGAAAAAATGCCGGATATTTTTTAGGTCAGCACTCTTGAATTGAAATATCTTGAATTTAACTTAAGTGGACAACATCCAGAATGTGTTGCTGCCCATGTTCAAAGTATTTCTGGTATGACATTTATAATTAGCATGTCACAAGATGTTTAAAGGATGTTTTGATTTTTTTGGTTTCATTTCCAAGATACTTTTTGTTCTCCACAGGTTGCTCTCGGTGATGCGGCTACCGAACAGATTGCTGATATCACGGCAAAGGCCTGCGGGGAGGTTGGCACACTTCGTGGGTAGAAAACATCCTCTTTAGAGCCCAGGGCCGCAAATGATTAGCATAGAACGGAGGATAATTGGCTGCGATATGTCGTGACCATTTTCCTTTGCTTTGAAAAAGCTCTTTACAGTTGTAGTATCAAGTTTTTTCTGGTTCGAGTGTCAGAGGCCCAAGCCATGCTTGCCAATTTGGGGAAGTTCACAGTTGCTTGGCATACAAATTTCAAAAAGAGCCAGCAACTTGAGAGGTTGGCAGTGAAATCTCATGATGAATTTCTTGCCGAAGAGTCTTTGTGAAATGCCGAGATCTCCTACCGTTTTAAGGCAGTCTTGAAGAGAGGATTGGTGAGCGCTGCTGATGATGACAACAGCAATGCGGACGATTTGTACTTTGACTGGAGCTTGCTTGATGAAGCAGAGGCAGATTGGCAGGGAATGGGGAAAATCAGGTGACCATGAAAAAAGGGCTACTGGGTTGGTTGCTTGATATGGTGGTTTTGATTATACTACCCAGTTATATGGGGATTATAGTAAACCACTATAAGGATCCAGGGTCCCTATTAAATAAACAGTATTTCAATGGAAAGTAAGGCCGGTTTTTTTTCGTGGCTCAGGTCAGAAATCATTGAACAACTCACAATATGTCAGTATTAAACGGCTACAAAAGAACTTTGGTGCCAAGCTGTTCGTCCGCCAACGCACATGTTAACACAAAAGCAGCGCGCCACATGTAGTTGTGACCCATAGTATAGGGCTTCTGGTATGAAAGAGCTGCAACAGAAGGAATAAATGCTGCTTGGGTTTTGGGAGTTCTATTGCTGGGAGAAACATTAGCATGTCATCATGTCGCACATAATTTGCTTATGTAGTCTCATATCTGCGGTGGGAAGGACCTTTTTCGATCTTTTTCGGTGTCCTAGCTCATTGGAAGCCATCGCTTCATCCCCTCAAGAGCTTGTCCCTGAAAGGCAATAGCGCGATTGGATTGTGATCGATTTGGCAACTGCATGCAGCTCCGCCGGGGTACTCAGGGGGTCACAACAACATGTCGCAATGACAGGCTCACTCAATGATGTGTAAGGCGTAAGGGAAGAGTTGAACAAGACGTAGCAGTGGATTGCTGTAGTCTTGCATTGTTTGAGTCGGGCAGCAGGTTTTGCATTTGCCCATGATGGCATCCTTAGAGCTGATCCCCACAGAAGGCTGGACCTCAGCATTTCCATTGCCCATGTTCCATCGACTTTGGTGAGCTGTCACTCTGCCAGGTCCCCTGTAGCTCCAATATGCCTTATTTAGTACATGTACTG
>DF244268.1:0-28934 GCA_000507305.1 Breviolum minutum Mf 1.05b.01 | reverse complement strand
TTATTGTTTCAAGCAATTGCATCGCCAAAATCTGCATCTGCTCGCCACACTCTGTGCGAAGTCACAGATGTGGGGGGTGCGAATGTGTATCAGCGGTAGTATGCGGTACATAACCTCTTCATATATGGCGACTGCATTTGGCTCAAGACCACCGTGGTCAAGCTTGCACGGACCTGGTGAAGACTCCACAGCTTCACTCAATACTCGTGTATTGCGACCGAAAACAGAGTGATTCCGACTGCGTTGCACTCTCCATCACTTGAGCTGCATTGAGACCAATTGCTTGATATCACTTACGTGGTAATATATCACCTTACACCTAGTTTAGCAGGTACAAAGCTATTCGCATATCGTCATATCTGTCCTTCAGTTGGCCGTTTGAAAGTTGGCATCTGCAAAGAAAGATTGACAACATGATTCTTGCACATGGAAACCCTGACCTTGGACTTTTGCTATCTTTTGCTTACATGTTCAGCAAACTTCATTCCCATGTCCAACCATTAGTCGGTGCAGCTAGAACACTTTCTGTGATGTAATCTGCATCAAGTTTAGCAGCTGGCTGTGAAGACCAAGCGTAACTTGACTTAGCAAATAATCACTGATCATAGTGTCGTAGTATGTGTCCTGGTATCGTTCGCTGTACATGATGGCTAGGTGCCGGAAGTGACGGTCTGTGGGCGACACATGGCAATTTGTAGCCAATTTGATTTGCCACCAGCGCTCACATGCTGGCAGCTTACTTACGACCAGATGTTTCAGGGGGATGATTTACCTCCATTTGTACAGCCATCATCTTGTCACTGTTCCTACGATTGCTGTCGTCATGTATCACTGTTGGCCACATGGTTTCAAGCCTTACAGAACCAGACATTACAAATTGCAGAGGGCTGGGCATGGAGCATGCGACTAAGCTTGTTTGAAGAACTTGAAGCTAAAGGTTCTCCACTTTACAAAATACGTGATGCTTTACAGCAATGGCCCAGTGATTCCAGTGATGCAACCAGATTGTGGGAAGCAACTGAGGCTTGGCGGGATTTGGGGAAGCGTTGCGTGAAGGATGATACAGCTTGTAATCGTATCTATTTGGGTGCTGCTAAAACTTCTGCTGAAATCGCTTGGACGCGCAAGGATTTTCGTTTCGACTATCGATTAGCTTTGCGATCAAATAATGGCACTGTACTGAATCCCTTCCTTGGGACATGGCAGGGCCGTCATCATGAGACGTTTTGGTCCTTTTTACCGATGGAAGGACCTGCTTTAGAAGGACATGTCTTCGATTTCATGGGACTTCAAACTTCCATCACCGAACTACCTCAATATCGTATGCCTGAGCAATCCTTACAAAGATGGGGTGCGCTCCGACCATCTCGTGGTTTATTAAGACAATGGCCGGTGATGGATGAGGAATATTTGGAATGGATTGATGTTTTGGAATCTGCTCGAGCGTCAGCTGGCCAACGTCAGCTGGCTATGGCTGAGGTGGGAGTAGTGAATGGTGCTTGGCTAGCACGTGGTGCCAAAGCTTGGACACGGATGTTGGGCAACTTTGGCACTTTGAACAACAACTTGAACCAAAGATGTACCCTGGTGGGTGTTGATGAACTTCCACGGGAAGAAGCGATTCTTCAGCATCTTTCCAAAAATTTGCCTGGCAACTGCAAAGTTTCAGTTTTGTCCAGTCGATTGGGAGATCCTGGAAATCCCAAGTTGTTAGATTTATTGGATGCCGCTACTAGTTCCAGCGTGATTTGGGATTTATTGGATTTAGATTGTCAAGGTTGTGAGTTGGGAGTCATCAGCTTAGAAACTTCCAAATTGCTTCAACGTGCCCGACGTTTACATATCTCTACCCATTCACGCTTCATTCACCAGGAGGTGATACAACGCCTTCGGGAAACGGGTTGGCAGATTTTGACGCACTACCTCCCACGTTCGGTTGGGCGATCTGATGCCTATGGGCCTATTGCTATGGATGATGGACATGTGTCAGCAATATCCACACGATGGCATTGAAAGTGATGCCGGGGAAAAATTGGAGAAATGAAAAAGGCAACAAATTGATAAGTTAGGAGTTGTGTGGCCAAGAGATCTCAATGAAATCCTGACATTGGAATAAGCATAAGCAGAACGCCAATGTGTTCCTTGCCATGTGTCTTTTTACACTTTTGATTCGAGGCCAATGATGAGCCCGATTCCCATCCATCAAGTGGTACCTTGGTGTATCCAAACCAGAGTGATGTTCCTCACCATGAGATGATTATTGTGATTCTATCATGAAATGATTATCATGTTTATGATATAGAGATATGACATGATAAGACAACACGATGATATGATCATATGATGAGGATGATGCAAGGAGAAGATGTTGTGGTTGGTGTGCCGACGAAATCATGGACGAAGTGAAGTTAATGATCTATCATCTTGTGGAGATTTGTCCCAGAAAATGAATGGATCAATACCGTTGATGGCTTGATGGGCAGAAAACCTGCTTGTTGGCCCAACAGCCCAGTTCTTCATTTTCTTCCAGATGTTTCAATACGAACCCCAAGTTCTACCAAAATTCTTTCCAGTTCTCACTGAGGCAGCAAAGTCCGCAAGGCCTCCGACATGGGTTTTGCATGTTAAGGTCAAAGGTATCAGTGTATCAACGATCAACGGATATTGAAAGGGATCAAAAAAGATGAACATTGATGACGTTTGATGTTTGTTTGTGCAAAATTTCTGGGAGAGTTTCACATCTGTTTTTTTGTCCAGGGCAAAAGCGAGACTACAGCTTCAACCGAGGCGACTCCGATTTCAGCTACAAAAATGCCATGTGACATTTCAAGAGAGATAAAAAGTTGTTTCTTCCACAGACATGTTTGAATGAAGTCCTTTTTTGAGATGTCATGTCTTCTTTTCAGATGTTGTCGAGTTATAAACGTCTCCACGTTTTGTTCAGGATGACCTGGTGGAACGTGTTCAGTCTTTGGAGGCCTTGGTTCACCAACAAGCCTGGAAACTTGGAGGAGTTGATGTGAGTACTCGTTGGAACTTTTGGAAAACAGAAAATCAGCTTGGAAAACTCTGTTTTTTCTTGGAGGTTGAACGAATTCATGAAAAGGATTGAAAAGGTGTATGTTTCGTTTTTTTTGAGTGATGACTATTTCGGGTCAATCAAAAGAATGCACACTCAGGCCCAACAGCTCAAGTTGATGGCCAAGGTGGGCATAGCCATGGCACTAAGACGTTTCGGTCCAGATTCCTGTGAAGCACACGTGGTGCTGTTTTCATCTCGAAGCTTTGGGATGGAAAATTAGGAAAAATTCAGATGCTAACAAAAACTGAAAAACTGGACGCTTGCGGGGCAGTGGTTTCACTTTCACCAACTTTTGATGCACGGCGAAGGCCTTGGAAGGGGTCCAAAAAGACGTGAGACGAACCGTCTCTGTGATGCAATACAACATCTTGGCCTCGTGACCTGCACCGGAGACGTTTCCACAACAACTTGAGATCCGTGGCGAGACAAGCAAAACTCAAATTGAAAAACGTAAATTGCACAAATGTCTAGCATTTTTTGGGGGTTTGGTGAGGTACCTCGGAAAGAATACCCAGCCGTGGTTCCTTTATGGTGCGGACATTGAGCCCGAGGCTGGATCCAAACGGTAAGGTCAAACACAGTAAGTGTGTCGTTGGAGATCCCCGTTTCCTGTCCAACATCAACCTGAAAAGATCGTAAAAGTAGTTTTGGTTGAGGAAAAGGAACGTCATCTTCAATCAACCGTGAAACGGTGAGTCTATCTTCGGAGGTAGTTGTGTTTCCAATCAAGTTTTCTGACTAACACTTCATGCCAAGGCGCGGGAGAAGGTTTTCAAACTTTTCAATCAAAGAGGCACCGATGGGAAGTACTAGGCTTAGTCAAGACTTTGGCTCGTTTTGGCAACGATGTTAGGTGGACTTGAGCATTTGAGAATTGAAATGTTGGATTCAAAATATCAAATTCTTGTTTTTGTGACTTGGCACTCAAAAAACCTGTCAGAATTAGCCATGATGATGTTTAGCTTAAATTTCTGTCAGAAAGGTTGCATGGCACCATGACTTCGTGGTGCTGAGGCCCCAGAATAAGTGGCCAGAGTATGTGAAAGGCACCTGGCACATTCTCATGGCGAGATGGGAAGAGGACTTCAGCTTCAATTCAACTTTTGTTTGCAATCATCAGAGGTACTATGCCCCTATGCTTGATGATGCTAGGGATGAAACTCACAATGCTTGCTAACAAAGATACTCAAACTCTATCTCAGCCGCATTGAGACTTTATACATCTCCAGTTCGGCAGCCTGTACCACTTTGGTCAGGTATCTTGTCCCCCCAGCAAATTGAAGAGGTGGAATTGCAAGATGCTTTTTTCAGGCCAGACCGCCCAACAAATGAAGCATGCTGTGCACTGGCTTCAGTTTCGCAACATTTCAGAACGGTAAAAATATGTAGAAAGTGGTGATGTTGCAATGTTGCATCTCTCTGGTCATGTGTTTTTGAGATGTTCAACCAGGTGGGAGTCAAGGAGAGAGAAGCTGGTGAACAAAATCATGGAGTTGGATGCCGATGTTTTGTCTTTGGCACCCGCGCCCAGGGACTTTTCAAGCTCAGGAGGTTTTTTTTGGAGGCAAAATGTCTCAGTGTTTTAAGGATGTTGCACGTGTTTCATCTGACATACCACCTGGAAGAAGGTGCAGTGAGTTACATCCCAGCTGCTCCGGCAGCCATGTCGAAAGCATGATGCTTTCGAGGTCGAGTTGGACGACCACGCCTTTTTTGCACAAAGCCTTGATCCTGAATGGGACCTTGATCCACCGACTTGTGAAGTGCAGAGGGGTACTGCTGAGTATGGGATGCCACAAGCATGTTTTTTTTCGCCTGTAAGTGTAAATATGACTTTTTTATGAAATCTTATGAAGTTATATATATGAAATGATATGAAGCTATATCAAACTGTATGGAAATTACATGAAGTTACATGAAATGACATGAAGTGATCAAGATCTCTATGATTCTCTCTCCCACGTTTTTCTTTGATTGGATGCAATCTGGGAGTATCTTTTTTTGTTTTTTCCGAAGCAGGACTCGGTCTTTCGGAAGCGGCCGCGTGCCAACAGCGCGGACGGCTGCGGCATCTTCTGGCGGCGACGCAAATTTGAGCTCGTGGCCAGCGAGGCCAAGACCACGAAGACCATGCTGGGCCCTGCTTCATGCCGGCCTATCATTTGTTGATCTCACGCCAATATATCGAATATCATGACATCTCAGGAGATCATATGAGATCATGAGATATCTTATGCTTGAATAAATGGGGGAAGAAAGATGTGTTGTGAAGGTTTCATGTGGTGCCTCAGTTGGCCCTTCGTCATTTAGTCTCACTCAGTGGTTAGTTTGGTGACCAATGAGCTCTGCTTCTTCCAGGGGTTCGACATGATTGATGGGAACGACGTCGCACCAGCCAACTTTGTGCTGTGTTTGGGGACTGAATTGGCGTGAACTAACTTCAAATTCTTGAATCTCTCCAAGACCTGAATTTCGTTTGAACTGAAAAGTTACTTGAAATGCTTCGGCCTGACTCAGCCTTCTTTTCCAGTACTTAGCCCACTTCAGCCAGGACAAAGGTCGGGAGAAGAGAGACCGCAGCTGCTTGATGGCGACGCACCCAGTGAAAACGTGTGCACTTCGGAGAAGTGCAATGTTTTTTTTTCAATGCTTGTTCCTTGTCATGAACTCTGCATGTCTATGAGTCTAGCCATTGTTTCGTGTTGTTCGAGAGGTGCTGCTCAAATGGAAGACAGCTGGAAACAACGTGGCCCCCCTCGTGGTGGTCTCCACACATTTGGCCAAGGACAAGAATCGGGATGGTAGAGATGTGATCCTTAAGCAAGACTTGGGGCAGAATCTCAAACTGGTTTGGTTCATATTTCTTTCAAAGAAGCATCAAGAAATATCAAAAACATATCATGATTGAAGTGTCAAAAGTCCGACAGAAGATTTGGCGTGGAAGCCAGGACCCTTACAACAAGGCACAAACGGCCATTCGCGTGAGACAGGCAGGGTTGGGGAGAGGATTTCATGCCTTGCTGCCACTTTGTCACAACAACAGGTGACGCAGATCATGGCGACCTTAACGACCTTCACTGGGAAACATCAGGTAGCGCTGGGTGAATCGTCTAAAAATGTGAAATGGGCTTTCAGAAGATGGTTCCCCTTCGGAACTTTCCAGCATGACTTCTTGCACTTTCATATGAAATATTTTTTTTATATATCTTATCATGACGCTAATCATGATTTGATGGTTGAAATCACTGCATTTCTTGCTTCATGGCTGTGTCTTGTCACTGAGATCTGAGCGGGTAACGCTGTTGTGCACGCTGTTCGCTTTGTGAGGCTCGGGACAGCCCAGTGATTTTGCTGGGCGATTTGAACGCACGGCACTTCGGAGAGATCCGGGGGTTTGGGCACCCAAGTTTGACTTGTGGTGCCAAAGGGCAACATTTGGAAATCAAGAAACGCTTTCAGGTACTAAGAACGAAAAAGATTTCTCTCAAGCCTTTTCGATGAAAACCTATACACTGAGGATCGCGCGAACAGCCTAGCACTCAGAAGCTGAGTTCGGTGAACTTTGCAAAGTCAAAGACTACAGTGTAAACTTATGGATGTCCTCTTGATTTCCATGGTTTTGTTGAATTTGTTCCATCATGTCATGTCTTGTATTTCTTGGCTTTTGCTATTGCTTCGCATGCTAGCTCTTCCAGCTTCTTTGGCTGCTTTCATGTTGTCTTCATCTTGTTACTCCCACATTTGTGCGGGCTTAGCGGCTAAAAATCCGCAACATGGCTCAAGCAATGACTTCAGGTCGGCTAATTTCATTGAGATTTTCATAGATGGGCTCATGGCCAAGGAGGAGTGGAAACCACTCGATTCCTTGAACTCCATTTGGTCACTCTTTGCAGATTTTGCAGATTGGGGATCTGCTCAGGACGGGATGAAGGGAAGGGAACGACATTTCAGGGAACTGACAACTGACTTTGCCTGACTTTGCTTTTTGACAACCATGGGACTTTGATTTACTGATTTGTTGGTTGCGCAGGATGCGAGCGATCCTGAAGTCAGGGACAAGATAGAGAAGGTCTATTGACTCGCTAGTGACTCATGCGTCACACTAGTCACACTCATGCTGTGAAACGCTATGAGCATCTATGATGAGAGCTATATGTATGTGTTTGTGCGCTATGATGTAAACGTGCTTTCTAGAAACATGCAAGCAAAACAAGCCTAGAGCACCTCTTTCTTTCTTTCTTTCTTTCTTTCTTTCCAGATGTTGCGAAGCCAACAAAACTCCCCACCTGCCACCAGGGACGAGCCAAGTACCGACGGGGTCGACGGCCACGGCCCTCGCCGACGCTGACGGCCTGGACCTACGTCACGGCCGTGCTGGACCTCTGCGGGCACCTGCTCACGACGCTTGGGACGGCTTGGGTGCTGGACGTCATGTTTGACAAGAGAAAAACAACAATTTTCCTCCAAAAAAAGGACGTTTGAAAAAACCTGTTTGAACGCGTTGTTTTTTAAACTCTTTTAAAACCTGTTGTTTTCCAAGATTTTTTTGTTCTTCAAATGTTCCATGTTTTTTTTCGTTTTTATTCCATGTGTTCAAAGTGGGTTCTTCTCGTTCTTTCTCGTTCTTTCTTGTTTTTCATTTCTTTTGCAACTAGGACATGTTCATAGTTCAAATCATTTTAGGTTGCATCCGTTGCAATGTGCAATACATGGTTTTGCCATGTTTGGCCGGATGACGGTGTTGTTTTCTGTTGAGGATCCTGGCTATTTGCTGGGCGAGTTGGAAATTCAGTGAGTCCCGGACTGAGAATTCATCCAGAAAATGTCACCTTGGAGCACCTACTAGGTACAGGAAAATGTCACTGAACAACTGAACAGGTCCCATGAGAAGATCGTGGATTCTTGTAGTCGTACTCGCTTCTATGCAACACTGTCACTTGGCATTTTATGCATTTCTTATCAATTTCTTATTATTTCTTCTTTTAGGCTTCACATGGAACATTCTCAAAGCTTCTAAGAGATCTAAAAGAAAATGAAATACTGTGAAGTACTTTGAAGGCCCATCTTTTCTCGGTTGGGAAAAAAACATCTTGTCCCAAAAAAGTGCTGAAATCGTGAGGACTTTGTTACCCTTGGTGCTTTTCAACAGCATCAAGCATTGGTATCAGGGAACGCATTTTCCATTGACTGCCTCTCGAAGCTTTCAGGTGTGGCTGTTTAACACAGGTCATCCATGGTTTTATATATTATGTTTATATTATGCTTTATAGTATTCTGTAGTTATTTCTTGTTAGAACGTTGGCTTTCGGCTTTCTTATTTGAGTTTGTCAATCACAGAGATTCCTCATATTGTCCAACAGCTTCAGCGTCGCTTTTAGGTTTTGTTTTTATTTTTTGCACGTTTTTGTTTTCCATCTTTGCCTTGACAGCTTGGTTTGGCACGCCAGGTTTTGGTGAGAGATTGGTGGACCTTGGAAAGTGAAAAAGAGTTGAAGGGCATTGATATCCTGCAGTGGCTTGGAATTGGCATCTTCTTTTGCCTCTCGGTGACAAACTGCGATGCTTGAACCTCGACCATGCTGTTGTAAGGGGGTGTTGCCGGGATTGGTTTGGGTACAGTGGCAACAACAACAAAACTAGTACAGCAGCAGCAGCAGCAGCAGTAGCAGTAGCAGTAGCAGTAGCAGTAGCAGTAGCAGTAGTAGTAGTAGTAGTAGTAGTAGTAGTAGTAGCAGGAGTAGTAGTAGTAGTAGTAGGAGGAGGAGTAGTAGTAGTAGCAGTTGTAGTACTCGTCGTAGTAGTAGTAGTAGTAGTAGTAGTAGGAGGAGGAGGAGTAGTAGTAGCAGTAGTAGTACTCGTCGTAGTAGTAGTAGTAGTAGTAGTAGTAGGAGGAGGAGGAGGAGTAGTAGTAGTAGTAGTAGTAGTTCTGCAATTACCTCCCCCGATTCTTCCAAGAAACACCTCCCAGGTTACATTGGTCTTTGGAACTTCTGGTTATTGCTGCAACGTCGTGGAGATTTAGATACCTTCGACCCTGCGGCACGTCTCTTGGTGCCGTTGTTGATCTTCACAAGCGTCATTCGCATGAAATCCACAATGCTTGCGTTGCTCTTCTTCGGACTCGTGGCCGTGGCGACGGCGCTGCTGCTTTGTGGCGCAGGGGTGGTCATGGTGATACTGATGTTTCTCGCCTCCACCAGGGCCATTTCAAGGGGCGAAAATCTCACAGTGTGGGATCAAAAATAGGATGAGCTTGCCAACTAGTTAAGTGATTCACTGACTACATGACTCATTAATGAACAAATGAATTTGATTTAACGAACAGACATAAAATTGATACCAATAGTCAATCATATACATGTTACGTCACAGCAAAACATAAATGAATACATTGGTGCATAAGGTCATAAATGACTAAATGAATATGAATGCAAGGAAAAAGTAGATAAGTAGAAATAAACAAGCACCTACACTATGCGATCCGATGATCCTATCCTTTTAGATCATTTCTCATTGCAACTGCCAATTTCTCACAGGCTCATCTGGTTGGCCGTGGCCTTTGAAGGTCGTCACAGCGAGGTTACTCTGTCCTTCACAGTGACGCAGCTCCACGATGTGATACGTCTCGCGGCTTTTTCTTTCCGTAGACATTTTGGTTTCAGAGAGATTTCTGTGTTAAAATTGTTAAAGTTGTAAAAGTGGTATGAATTGCAAAAAGTGATATGAATTGCTCATGTAAAATCAAGTGATGCAGAGAAATTCCGTTAAAATTGAGATATGCACTCCTTTGCTGAGTCGCTGAGGTTTCTTCTACATGAACATGTGAATCCCCGCCTCCAAATCTGCTTTGCCAGAAAAAAGACGGTCAAAGTGGTGTGATCTTTGCTTCTCAATATCCATGGATCTGTTAAGAATCAAAAGTGTTGAGAATCATTTGAGGTTTGGCAAATCAAGGGCGACCCCATTCACAAGTGACGCCTGACACGTTGAGAAACATGGTCGAATCGTCATGAAAATGCGTCAAAGCAAGGAAAGTTGAAACCCGAACCAGCCAGGTTTCTATGGCATGCAACTGATGTGAACACCGGTGCCACATCTGTGACAAAGGCCTACCAGTGTTCAGTGTTGACACTCTTGAAACAGGGAATGCTATGAACTTCGACACAGCAGCAACTCCCAGTGGAGTCAAGTTAGAGTATTTTTGTTTATCAAAACTGTTCCGGTGGTCACCTCTACTTGGACTCAGGAAGGTAATTCCAGTTAATGCATGACTTTCAGGTTGAAACCGCTTTGTGCTTTGTTGTTTGATATCCACTTGTTGTCTCTCAAGTCTCTGAAGTATTTTGCTTTGTTCAATTCCAAGTTCCACTTGGTTCCATCTGACAGGCTCGTCACTGTCGCATTGATGTGGTTCAATACCTCAGCAGCCACATGGAGGCATTGATTCATTTGGATGCCACAATGCCATGGGTTGATGGGTCATCTCGTGATCCAAACGGTTGTGATCATCAGATTGACAGCGAAAAATTGAGTGCAAAGATTCATCAAATGTTTGCACCGATGTTTCTGATATCGTACCACTCGAATCTGCAAGAATCGAGTTGTGGACCCGAAAGGTGTTGGATGTGATGCCAATGCCGAAGTTGAAGGACGACGAGGTGTGCTTTGCCTGTCAAGATGGAAAGGAATTTTGGTGAGGAATCATGAACATGTATGAAAAATTATGAAAATTGATAGTGAAGACGAAGAAGATGCACAAGATCTAAGCATGCAAAGCTTTTCCGATCAATTTAAGGCATTTTTGCTGCTTTGCAGCAGATTGTCCTTGCGACTATCAGCTTCATGATTCATCTCACTTCTGCAAGCTTTTGGCTGGTAGCGTAGCCGCTATGAGATGTTTACATTAAACCACAAAGATCTTCACAAAAAGAAAGTCTCTTTCCGACCAATGGTGTAAGGACCGCGCATGTTTCTTCCTGTCCGTCTTGGAGATGTTCATGGTTCAACTGGAAGATTTGATTAATGTCCAAATTCGGTTCCTTTTGATGATCTTTTTAAAAGGAAAAGCTTGGAATTCAGATTTCTTAAGGGACCTGTTGATGTCAGAAAAATGTCAGAAATTTTCCAACAAAGCTAGAAGGTCCCGATTGCCTGCCTGTTGCAGGCTTTATAGATAACACTAGCATTAACGACAGAACAGGCATTTTAGAGCTGATGATGTGATGCAGATATCTAACATCTGCAAAGGGAGCAAAGGCGGGAAACTTGGTGTTCACTTCGCTTCCTCGAAGGTTGAGGTTCGGTTGATTGGTTGATTCCTTCCAAAGCTTCTTCGGTGTTGCTATGTCAAGTCGGGGAGAGGTCATAGCCTACAATGGATCCAGCGACAAGCGAAGGATCGCTGGGTGCAACGTGCTCACGAGCGCCTGTACAGGTGAATCGGGGAGAGAGCGAAGCGTTTAGACTTTTGGACATTTCTTCCATCTTTTTTGGGAGGAAGAATGAGGAAGAGGCAGATCTGCTTTTTGATCAAAGGTTCCAATGGATAGGAATTGCGGATCTATCATGATGTTTGAAGATTTATGATTTTTGATATTTGATATGATTTTCTGTATTGAACAGGATGTTTTTCCTCACGAAGAGTGCCACTGCAATGTCACAGGTCGCGGGCCGCGTTCAAGCTGAAACAACTCGACGTGCGATTCTCCATTCTCACAAGGCCCACCTTGCAGCCGTGAAAGGCGGAAATCCGAGCAACGAAAAGATGTCAAAAGAAAAGCGACAAATTTTCATAGGACAAGAGGACTCGAGAACTCTTGCGAGTTTTTTTTGTGGCAAATTCGCAAAATCCATTGAGTTTCCAGAAGTAAAATCATCCCCAGCAAATCGCCGAGTGAAGCGACCCAAATCCAACCAGGAAGGCCGTGGTCCTGGATTTGGGCTGCCACGCCGGCGGCTGGTCCCAGATCGTCCTGGAACGGGTGAACTCTCGTGAAGGTCTGGTCATCGGCGTG
The DNA here is from genome assembly GCA_000507305.1 of Breviolum minutum Mf 1.05b.01. Taxonomy (NCBI): domain Eukaryota; class Dinophyceae; order Suessiales; family Symbiodiniaceae; genus Breviolum; species Breviolum minutum. The sequence continues at coordinate 16,838 of DF244268.1, read as the reverse complement.
GCGACTTGACACAAAAACGTCTTTCACATGGATCGGTCGACGTGCTGAGGAAGTCATTTCATGGTTGATTGATTCAATCGAAATTAGGCAGGGAAGCCTTCACATTTGGACGATGCTTTGTAATTTAGGTGCTCAAATTTGGGTAAATCTGTTCCATCAACAAAAATACGAATTACTGTACTCTCATGGGCGGATAGCATTCCTCATGGACCAATCAAACACGCATCTAATCGGGTTTTGACCATGTTTGGAGCACTGCGCTTTGCTTGTCCAAGCCGTTACACATGGAAACTGTCTTAATTTGGCTTTCAAAAAAATGTAAGAATTCCTAGTGGTGACTTCTCGAGATGCTGAGCTGAGGACAAAATCTTGATGGAACCACTGGAGAATCACCATTTCGTTCAGGGTGACATCGAGAATGAGTCTACCATCAGGCCAAAGACCCTGAAAATAGGTGCTGCAATGGTCACTCATGGTAGTTAAGACCTTTGAAGCACCCAAGCCAATTTTCTGAACTGAATCCTGTTCGACTAAATCCGCGGCACTTTTCATATGTTGCCGGGAACGGCTCAGTGCAAGTGCGCCATAGCTTCTTCTGTCGACACTGAAGCTTTGTCAAACTGATCTTTGAGGCAAGTGGAAGAGATTCTATGCGGCCGGCAGGCGCACCGCACCCGCTCGGCAAACGCGCTTGCAAGAATTCTCATGATATCCAGTGACCTCATCCGAAAAGATGTTTCTTTGTTTGTGAAACCGTGACCCTCCCTGTGTGTTTCAAGATTTCCAGTTGGTAGAAACAGGAATCGTTCCACGGCCAGGCCAGTGCAGTGCTGGCGGACTTGGCCAGGGACATAGTGTGGGAAGGAAGGAAACAGGGTTTCGCCCTTCACCTGTCCCAGAAAACCAACAAAGAGGAAAACAAATTGATCAATGATAATGGTTGATATAAAATAGAATAAAAGATTACCCAGGATTCAAAGAGTCGATCAGATCCAGGCTTTGGTGTCATTCTGAATTCTTGTTCGAAAATCAAAATCAACTTCATTTCATGACTCTGCACTAGGTACGTGTGGATCCTTCATGCTTCCTGGGGTGTTTGATTATCCGCAGAGTCTCATAACACCGAGGCACCTCGAATGTCAGGGTCCAAGATTGATGACCACATCAGCTCGGTCGAGTTGAATCGTTCGGCCTTGCGCTGGGCTTTGAAATTTCTACGGAGCAATGGCTGCTTCGTGGCCTGGGCTGGAAAATGCTGGAAATTGTTACGGGAAGTTTGATTCTGGAAGTTTGGAGGATTCGGGATATTGCATTGGAAGGATAGAAAGGATTGAATTGATTCACATGGATTTACGACTTCAGACGGAAACTGCTCTTGAAGGCAGGTGATCCACTGTACTCGGGTCACGCATTTGTTGATTGAACCTACATGGAAGGGAGGTCGAGTCTAGCCCTCGTTTTTTTCCCATGAAACTCCCTTCAGCGTGTTGAAGGGGAGGATGTTCTTGGCTTTCGGTAAGTGCAGCCCCAAGGTGACGAAAATCTTTCAGGGAGGCTCAATGGAGATGTTCAAGGCTGAATTGGCACAGCACTTCAACAAGGCACAGACACCAAGATTCTCCAAATGAAAGTCTGAAAGTCAACAGTAAAGCTTGCGTTTGAAGTTTCTTGCCTTAACCTCTCTTGAGGTGCGATTGGCAAAGCCAGCAGCTTCCAGACAAGAAAGCAGCGAGATCTACTTGGTTTGTCAAGGCTTTGCTCCATCATCTCCATCCGCCAATGCCGCGGAGAAAAAAGAAAAGGTTGCGAAGCTGCGCTGTTCGATGTAAATTTGGAGATTTTATGTCGCTTGATTTGCAGTGGTGCGATATGTTGGAAGTCATGTGGAAGTCGCAGTTTTGGGGGACCTTGCAGGTCATTCCCAATGCAGAACATCCCTCGGACCATTTTCCTGTCTTTGTGACTTTCATGCTGAAGGTGGGAGAATGCCGCAAACAGCATCATGAGCCACGATGAAAAAGGCTTAAAGGTCGCAACGTTCCTCGTTTGGCCCAGGATGGTTATGAAAAACATCGGGAATGCGCCAGGCCGGAAAGGATTGGGTGAGCCTGGGCCTGCTGCATTCAGAACCACAATTAGGACCAAGACACGAAAATTAGAGAGGTTGGCTTAAAGAATATTGACAGACTTTGTTCCACCGGCGATACGATGCGGGCTTGCAGGGCATGGCTGGAGTGTGTGGCTGGCCGAGAGAAGGTTCATCCTTTGTCCAATGAAGAACTCCGAGATGCTTTTGAGTTCAAGTCTTAGAGTCATGATACAGCGATACTCCAAGATCACACAAAATGCCATGATTTTGATTTAACTGCAGCTCCTGCATTGCTGCATTCGTTTGGCAAAAAAAAAGATGTTGATTGCAGGACGATTTGACATTGGATAACTCGGATAACAACAGCGAATTCTGACAGGTTCTTTGACCGAGACCGGAATGAATGTATCCACCTTCAAGACCTGGAGGAAGCCTGTCAATGCTCTCAGAGCCCATTGAGGGTAAAGGTGCCTGTTTTTTTCTTGGTGCAGTTTGATTGATATTTGATGGATATAGACTAGATATGACTAGATGTAGTTTCTGATCGTTGATATTACATATTGCCGCACGAGGCGGTGGCGGAAGTTTCAAAAGGTAAAAAGTATATAATTCAGAAGAACATGTGCCTATAGATTTATTTTTTTGCGTTTGGGAACATAGAACTGTTTGACTAGGAGAGGTATGTCTAGCACAGCCATCATGAAGCCGAGGTTTTGAGTTGCGCAGTAACTTCCATGTGGATGTTTGGGTCCCTCAGTCACAGAAGGACCGCAGATTGACATTGAAAATCATTAGCTCTTTGTTTGAATTCATGATGCAAGATCCAAAGGGGTCTGTTTCAGTGAGTTGAAAGGTGCCTACTTTGCTCTTGGAGTGCTTTCCTGAAAACCAGTCCTGGGCCACAGAGGTTAGGGATTTGGCATCTAGTTTGGTGTCAAGGTGAGAAGTTGCATAGATCTTTGGTGGAAAACTCGTATTGCACAAGACTCCTCTAGGGAGTTGCTAGTTATCATATAACTCGGTGGACTCAAGAATCACAAGAAAGATCTAACTCGATGGACTTCTTTGGATCTTGGAAGAGGTTTGTGATCCACTTGGATTGATCGTGTTGTCCAAGGATTTCTTTCGAGGATTTCTTGAGAGCTTACGAGGCAGTGGAAGGGCTTTGCTGCCACAGAGCAAGCAGTACTTCACACACATAGAAATCTGCACATACAAAAAGCACCCTTCACTTCCGATTGCATGAAGTGCACCTTCCAATGCTCAGGGTAAAAACTGGTAGAAAGAGGTTGAAAACATCGACGATCATCGACGACATGTGAATGTTTTTTCAAGAAAATTGAAGAAACTTCCATCCCATCCAGAGGCATCGCTACGCACAGATCGCATGCGAGCGGTAGGTGACTTGGAGTACTGGCCTCAGTTCTGAAATCAAGGGGTAGATGTGGTTCCCATATGACGGCTGATCATGGCTGATCGACTTTTTTCGTCATTTCTCGATTTTGAAACTTGACACGTCATTCACTTCAGCATTTCTATGGAGCCAGGTGTGCCTTCCGCTATTTTGCTGGAGATGCAGAATCTATCCATCCCGATACACTGGAGGCAAGGCACCAGCCCAAAGGGTTTACAATTTTCCCAAAGGATCGGTGGCGGAAATCCTGTACAATGTTCAGATCAATAACATATCAACCAGTGCAGCAGCCGTCAAGAATGGTTTGATTTGTGATCACTTTGCATGGACCGCCACCTCTACCACCCTATTGTCATCATGACAGTCCCATGTTTTTCGTTTTGTCGCCAATTTTGTCACAAAGTGTTTGTCCCTACCATCCGACCATCCGACCATCCAGGGTCTCAGCATGCGGCACTCTGAATTCCAGGCTGCCTTCCGCGAGATCACCCCAATCAGTTTCTCGGACGATGAGGTCAAGGTGCCATTTGCAGCTGATGTCCACCGGAAATGGGAGAAAGGGTCACCTTTTATGTCGATCCATAGTTGTTTCAGGTTGGTTTACCACTTGGAAAATTCGTTAAAGCATCCACAGTCCAACCAGCAACTAGGACTAACTGATGACATGAGCTGGCAAAAATACTCTGGCATGATGGATCATGGTAAATAAAAATTGTGTTGTTAGATGTTCATGAGATACTTTTATTGACTCTGATTCGGTTGTATGACTTTTCTGCCTTGTGACAATTTGCTTTCCATTCGCTGGTGTTTTCCAAGATCTCTTGCTTTTCAATGTGCTTGGAAAAGATTCTCCAATTAACACTGTTTAAGACTGTGAAATAATGTTTTTTGAGATAAAATTTGTATGAACCAATCAAGGGTTGGTGGCACTTCCTTAAGAATCCTGTTCTAATCAGTACGGGAGTCCTTGGACTTAAACATGCCGACTACTTGAAACGAAACCACAACTGAGATTCGTTGTGAATCAACGGTTAGTGGGTGATTTTCCCGGTGAATCCTGAAATCTCAGAAACATTCAGTGATGTAAAACTTTGAAACCACAGATGTTCATGACCTGCTGCGAACGGTCACGCTGCAGGACATGATTGGCAGAGTGTCTGGAGCCGCTGCTCAGGCCCTGGAGCCCGATGCTTTCGTTTTGCCTGGTATAGAAACTAATATAGAAACTTACATCAGACTTTTTCAAATGAATTGAAAAAACTGATGAAACATAATAAAACCAAGATTCTATCATTCTATCTATCATGGATTAAAAGAAACAAGAATCTCGATCAAAAAATGTTTTCAACCAAAACTTTTGTTTCGCCTCGCATCCAAAGGCCTCGGTTCATCTCCGGGACTTTTGCGAGGCTCACGAAAAGCACCGGAAAGGTTGGTTGATTTACTGCAGCAATTAGTGAATTAATTGAGTAACTTTCATAGCAGTAGTAGTGGTGGCAGATTGTAGAACTAGTAGAACTAGTCTAGAGAACTATTCTGTTGAAGGGATCATGAAAAAGAAACTTTGCTTCAAAAGAAGTTGCAAACGCGTATGCCGGACAACCAGACAATGAAAGATGGCAGCATTGAGAAAGTTGCAGAGGCTCTTAGGACATTAGGACAGAAAAGGTCTGAGAGGAAAAGAGTGAAGGGAAAATCACCGTTTTGTCGTTTCCTTGTCGCGAATCGAAACGAAACGAAGAAACGACATGTCTTCAGGTGGTGTGCCGTGCGACCTTCCCAAATAGGGAGGCGGAGCGCGGTTGAAGGAAAATCTCGTCGCCTTTTCACGACTTGCCCAAGGATGAATGATATATGAATTTTATATGAAGATTTTTCCGAATTTCCAAAGTTTTGAACATGAATTTCTCATTTCAACATTTCGACATTTCGACATGATGGCCAGGGCAGGGAGGCTTTGGTGGTTGCATCCACGCCTAAAAGCAGTCGGGATGTGACGCCTCATGGCCGAATGGGTACCAAGGTGCGCATTTGAGTCGGGAGTCAAACATTGGGGAACCAATGTAGACCAACTTGAGGGGTATGGAGTTATATGGACTTATATGGAGTTATATGGACTTATGGCGATTATGTTTTTTTTTGTTGTTGGAAATGTATGGAAATGTGAGTCTGTGAGCCTTGAGATGGGAGTGTTGGGTCCTGTTGGGTGGATGTTAGGAGTTGCACGGCCGCCAAAACAAGCCACAGGAAATGGGGAACCGTTTACATCTCCTTCAAAAAGCTGTGTCGGGGAAAGGGCCTGCTCCTCAGTCATAGTGTTGATTAGCATCGGCACCAATTTCGCTGTCGCCAGGGCCTCATGGTCGATTTTTCAGTGCGATTCCATGTTTGAATTTGTAGTGTTATAAGATGATTGCAGACTCAGAGTCTATTTTTGTCATTACTTCACCTGCAGTACAGCAAGTCTCCCCACCGAAAAGGAACTGTTGCAACTTGAGGTTGACCGTTGATTTCAGTCCCCAATCCGAGGGTTTGGCCCTCACAGTTGAAGTGAGGGAAAGGGTCAAAGGACCGGATTGAGCTTAAAGACCAAGACAATTTTTATCTGGAAAACATAAAGGAAAAAGCCACACATCAACTATTTTTTCATAAAAACACGAGATTGAATGGATTGCCGAGGCAGCAATTTGAACAAATTCTTTGAAGAGGACTAAGTGACGAACCGACTTCGCGTCGAGCGTTAGCCTCAACTTTGAGATTTCAATGGGAGCCCATGTACACCGGTGGCTAGCGTCTTGAATTTCCAGTCCCTTCAAAGGGGACTTGAGACAAATGCTGCCATTGCAATGTCTTGGTATCTGCAAATGTAGATGACCTGGAGTTGCAGTAGAATGTCATAGTTTGTGGGACAGAAATCATTGAAGAGATATGCTTGATGGACAAAATCCACCAATCAGGATGCTTCAAACCTGTAATTCATGGACATCAATCGATGCAGGATGTTGTCCATCAATAGTATCTCTGGTTCTGAATCAATCGAGCAGCTGTTAGATTTGTGAAAGATCCATGATTTCTCCCACACGTTGAACGACCACCACAGGTGGATGGTCGTGTCATTTTGGTCAGTGCCAGAGTGTCTAGACTCTAGATGGGATCCAGGAGACACGAAAATGATATGTTGCCACAGGCACCTCCCTTTGTAGCAAAATAAAGCCATACTTCGCAGAGATTCTTTGCAGACATGGAACAATGGAACAAGCAAACTCACCCGTGACTTGTTCATGGCTCACATCTCAGCATTTGTGTTGTGGCCGTGCTCCTCAGGCCAGGATTTGAATGTCATTTCATGGTGTTTCATGGTGAAATTTGGTGAAGTTATAAACATGTTGGACTTGGAAGCATTTCTGGAGGTCTCGAGGGGAGCGCGGTGCACCAGAGGCGTGGAAAGACGTTGAGGGAGATTTGAAAAGACATGAAGTCAGGCGATGCTTACAGATCCAAGAAGGATAAATCAGATAAATTCCAGAAATTCAGAAGATTCATGAAGTTCTTTTCCCCAACAAATTTGAAGTTTTCACATTGTATCATCCCCTCTTTCCTACATGAGAACCCTGCCCGAACTGTGACTTTTTGAAGGTCACATTTGCGCAATGGTGGCCGAGGCAGGCTCTTAAGACTTCACATGAAATTCTTTCGGATCTAAGATCTTAGATGAAACTTCAATGGAAAGAAAGCAAAGCACTTTGTTTAGGCAGTTTACTGAGTTTATACACTTCGAGAAAAATGCAATTCACTGCAATTCACCAGGATTCAAAGAGAAAGAGCGATGGCTTTGACCTTAGCTCACTTGACGCTTTTGCTGAGCTTCTCGATTTCTTGATGTGGAAACTTTTTCTGACACAGATAGAGGTAGTCGGGAAAAAAGCATCAAGAACATTTCATAACTATCGGAATCCTAGATATTTATAGATATTTGCTATCCCCTCAAAGCTACCTTTCGCGGAAATTTGGGGATCGAGAAGATTCAACAAGGCGACAGTCGTATCTCTCAAGGCCCCGATGCCGATGCCAAGCGACAGAAGAACGACAAGGGCGAAAAGGGCGAAGTGATGTCATTGGAACAGGTCTTAGCCAAGCGCAAGGAAGAAAACAAGGTGCGCATCAGAGTTTCCATCTGGATCAATTTTGCGAATTATGATTGGCAAGTTAGGCTGATTTTTGTATAGGTTTCCTTGGCTCTTAGAAGGATGTAAACAGACTGCCCACGTCACGGATCAGAGCATTTGCAACAAAAGGATTGAATCCAGACAGACATGACACAACAAAGAAGTAGGAGGTGTGGTACCTGTAGCGAAGTGCATTAAAACCTCTGAGATGATGTAATTCGAATTCATTGGGTTTCCTTTGAACCTTGCCCACCCGGGAAGTTTTTTGCGAGTTTTCAGGCACCAAAGTTGAAGTTTGTGTCCAAAAACGACCGCGAGAAGCGCAAAGCTCAGCACGTGTTCGTCTCTGTCAAATTCCGATGTACAGATCCCATACCGTGTATTACCGTGTACCATGTCATTGACAGGAATGCTGCAAAAGAAGCAGACAAGCAAAAAGCGGATCAGAAAAAGAAGGCTTGCTTGCATGAATGGTGCAAATTTGGAGGAGAAGCTGTTGAAGTATGATGATTTCAAGTACATTCAGTCTTGATTCTCATGGACTTAGGTTCATGCGGATGTCAAAATACTTGAAAATGACCTTCCTGGCAGGCAGAAGAGGCGTCAAAGCGAAGAAAGGACTCAGAAGTTTCCAAAATCTAGCATGGCTATACCATGCTATACACTCAAAGACAACGGCAAAATAGTCTCCAATGCGATCAGGTGATCAAAATCGATCGTAAAACAACAACTTCAAAACATTCCGCTGGAACTTTAAAATCACAACAACTGATCTACGCAATACACAAACTTCGCTTGTATCCCTGGATAATTGCAGGACTTCCTTTTGCAAGAAGAGATTGAGCGTGAGAGAGAACGCCAAAAGCTCAGGGACACGAAAGGGAACAAGATGCAGCTTGAAACTGTGAAAGACCCTTTCTGTCATGCTTGCAGGTACATGGGTAGTAGAATGTAGATCTGACCGAAGTGCACTCTGGCAAAGGTTTGAATGAGATCAAAATTGAAAAGTCCAACCATTGAAGAGTAAAATGTCATTCCAGCAACGACCTACATTTAAAAACAGCAGCTGAAACTTCATTTGGAAGGATTGACCTTTCTCGGCCTTTCTGTCCAAGGTCAGCGCGAACGAGAAGAGCGTGAGAAGGAACGAAAGCGGCGAGAAGAAGAGCTCATGCCTCAACTTGGTATTCGAAAGTTTGATTTTGGACTATTTGTCCATTTTGATTTCCCATGCCATTTTTTACCTTCCGAAATCCATATTATTGTGACTTACCAGGGTTTGTTTGTCTCCCTGCATCCATGTCTCAAAAAATCTAATTCACATACTGTAGATCACTGGACATTCCCTCCTCTCCCTAAAACGTGAGGCGTCAACGAGAACGCGAGGAGCGCGAAAAGGAAAGGCTGAAGCAGAGAGAAGAGAAGGACCTGCCAAAACGGACGACACACCGAAGAACGTGTTATATTTGTCATTGTCATAACAACAAAAGTCACTGCTAGGGCCCCAGCAAAATGAAAGAATATGCACGGGGTGTTTACAATATGATGTAATTTCTTTGCATTGTGTGAAAATGTATTGTGCATGTGAAGTGGTTGCCTTTTACTTTGCTGCAGGAAGGCTTGATGCAGACAAGTTCGTTGGCAGAGATGAATCTCTTGTTCCTCAGCTTTATGTTTGTGTGGCTGTGGCTCAAAGCTGTTCAAAAGCCAAAACTGATCAAATCTAATACCATTCGGTATCCTTATTTTCCGCCGACGTGTTCGGTAAGGAAACTGCCAGATCAAGAGCGACGAGAGCGGCAAGCCGAAAAGGCAGGAAAATTCCGGTGCCTTCCGAGCTTAGGGTAGGAAGATAGAATAGGATCCATGGTTTCGATGATGCAAGCGGTATCTCAACCCAAGTGGCTTTATCTTCAAGGTACCATCGATAAGCCGTAGAGACTACAGCAATTGAGATTTTAGATGTTTTAAAACCATCACCTTCTTCCAATCACTTTTTTTCGCCCGGCAAAAGGAATTGGAGCTGATCAAGAGACATTACCTCGGTATGAAGGACCGACATCCTGACAAGCACCTTAGTGTGATACTGCTGGTGACAGATTTTGTTTTAATTTTGAAGTTTGAAATACTTTCTTTGCATTTTGGACCAGAGATCACAGGATATTTGGATACCTTTCTCATGCCAGGAAAACAAGAAGAAAATGCAGAAGCCTTCCGAGAAGTTTAGAAACATTTTCAACTTCGAGCTGGAACCTTTGATGGAAACGAGAAAGACTCTTCAAACACGTCAGGTTGTTCTAACGAAAACGTCAGATGTCCGATGTCTCTCATGTCGGGCAATTTTGGTTTGCTGAGGTGGAATGCAGATGACGACACCATGAGAGGTGACAACAATCCGTCCCGCCTCTAAGGAGTTCGTGTGCCCATGCCACAAGCCATATTAAAAGAAAAGGTCAAAATCCGTGAAAATCCACGTGGCATTGTTGACGGAAGTACACATCAATTAAATAACTGCTAAAAGACTCGAATTTTTAGGCTGTACACGAAGCGTTTGGAGCCGCAGCTGCTTTTTGGTGGGAAGCTGAGAGACACAGGGACTTGATTAAAACGTTGTTGCTTTTACCTACTGAATTTGCCAAAGAATCTTCATGGCACTTTTTGCGAACATTTGTAGGAATTGTGCGAAATCAAATCAAGTCTTGTTTGACGGTTTTGTTTAAGCATCCAAGCTACAAGGTCGAGGATACAGAGCGGGCATCGATGTGCGAGAGCAGCGTAAGAACAATAGGCGCTGAAAAGAAAAGAATTGGTCATTCATTTTGCTGCTGTGCATGCAGATTTGCACATCCAATGCTGGTCCCATCCCCGTCACTGTTGTACAGAGAGTATTGAATTCATTCTAATGGTAGAGATTTGCTGTGATGTGACTAGAGTCATTCCGTGTCATTTTGTAAATTTCGTCCTTTCATGTTCTGATGAGCTGGTTCTTGCAGTTTCTATGAAGAGCTGATCGCCAAGCGTGCAGAATATTCTGGCGAAGTCCTGCTCTCAGACCTGTTGTCATGCGGAAGTCTAGATGTTACGGTCGTCTCACATGTTCACTACTGGGTTTTTATGAGAACGAAGCTGCTGTGATTTGTGATCACACTATGGTCAACATGACCTCAATGTCATTGGGATATCACAGTTCAAGCTCCCATTGAAATCTTATGTCCAATGCAAAAATATATCATTTTTTCAAGACAAGATAAATGCAGAACTCCTTATTTGCATTTATTTGCTGCATTTTGACCGAGGATGTGTCTGCCTTTGTCCAGCCATCAAAGGCTGGGATACTTCCAAAACTGCAAGGGCTTTCACAAATTTACAGAGAAATTATGAGAAACTAACATTTCGTGTCGCCAGGAGCCCCTTTCCTTTAAGCAGCGCGATATTGAAGACAAGGACATCAACAAGGCTAGCACGCTGCTTGGTATTCTCTGTGAAAAATCCGCTGAAGGAGGCTATCAAAGAAATGAACTGGAAATTAATCAGTATTCATCAAAATATTCATCAAAAGATATATTCATAATATATCCAATATAGTCAAAGATTCATATATTCAATATATGTATTTAAATGCAGTCCTATTTATATTTATTTATTATATGTGTACTTTATACTTTTTTATCAATGCTCGGTATCGATGTCTTCCCAGATAATTTTTGCCACGTTCTTCTGCCAGACGCACTGGACTGAGAAGCCAGTAGCAGATATGACGAATCGCGACTGGCGGATCTTTAGGGAGGCGCACCCCGTGGCAAAGGGTGGGAGCAGCAATGGGTTCGTATGAGTCGAATCTCATACCTGCAAAATCCACTTTCTCTCAGAAAGCAGACGAAAGCATACCAGGATTTCCAAATCTTCATCCGCGGTGGGCGCGTGTTGGGGTTCCTCAGTGACTATCGAGCAAAGTCACGATGTGTCGATCACGTCACGATGCTTCGAAAACTCGAGGCCAGTCCCTATGCGCGTGTGGTCAGAGGGACCTTTGCCATGGGAGTTGTTGGAAGCTATTCACAAGGTTCGTGGCAACATCCACCAGTGTGGAATTCATCAGAATTTTCAAGGTTTGAAGGATACTTCTAAGTTGGAAAATTGCAAGTAACACTGTCTTTTGGAATTGCCATGAGCATATCCTCCTGAAAGGATTTCCCCCATGACTCGTGGTTCAAGTTTGCAGAGACAGAAATGAATTCGCAGAATGCCAAGTTAATGGGATTCGAGCTTTAGCCTCTCCAGAGCAGACAAGCGGAAGTTCTACGTCCACTATTTGCTTTGCGGTTTCATTTGCAAGCGTCTACGCTGCCCACGCCCCTCTAACGATTTCGGGCATGTTTGTCGCATTCGCAAAGCTTGCCAGGTTGGCTATGCAAGGCCAACTCCTATCCAGATGCAGGTGCATATGGGCATATGGTGCATGGCGTTGTAAAGTTGTCGTGAAATGGAGTCAGATCTCAGTTTTCCACAGTTTCTTAGGCCATTCCTATCGCTTGTCAATGTCGTGATCTCATTGCAGTGGCCGAGTTGGGACCTTGGTGCCAAGTTCAAAAGAAAACGTTGGAAAGCAGATGTCCATGGGGGAACAATGTCGTGTTCACCTGTAATACCAGACATAAACACCTAACGCAGGAATCAACGACCAGTGACCCAGTGAACTTGTCAGAACGTCAAGCCCAGCGAACCAGTGAGCTTACAGCTTTCGCCAGGACCGGTAGCGGCAAGACAGCAGCATATGTTCTGCCCATGTTGTCGGAGAACTTAGTGGAGCTTCCATGATTCGGAACTCCAAGATGCCCTTCTTTCAAGCCAAAAACACTGAGATCCTATGTGAAGAAATTGCCCAAGTTGGACGACACCTCTGCACAGGTGTGTTGTGGCACGTGATTTGGTGGTTTGGGAATGGTCAAAAGTGACATCTCAGTACCCATGGAGCAAATTGATGGTAAACAAGGGCTGATCGCAGATCAGGATGGACCTTATGGAATCATCCTTGCGCCAAGTCGAGAACTGGTCATTCAGATTGAAGAAGAGGCCGGGATTCAGCCTTAAAGGCCGTGGAAACGTGTAAGATAAGAAGAAAGTGATGAAACGTGAAAGTGATGAAAGGTGAAACGTGTTAACGTGTTAACGTGTTAACGTGTCGTGTTTTTATGCACGAAATCATCGAAATCTTCGGTTCTGTCAGTCCATGCGAGGCCCGCAAGTTCGCAGCCTTTTGTGACTGCCGCATGGTCAGTGTGGTCGGTGGACGAGATGCGGAACAACAGGCGAAGTGACGAAGTGGTTCGACACAACATGACACAACAAACACAACAACAGGGTTTGCGTGTTGTGATCAACCAATCTAAAAGTGAGGGTTTCCGCACAACTCTGTTTTGAGGCTTTTGATTTTATTGCTTCTTTTTGATTTCACTGTAAGATGTTTGACATCGCTGTGAGGCATTCACCTTGCGACAGGGTGTAGAGATTTGTATGGTCTTAGCCTTGTTCGACCTGGCAACTTGGTTTCCAATGTGTTTTTCTTTAAAAACCAAGGCTACGCCTGGTCGACTTTGCGACTCCTTGGATAAGAGACACACGGTCCTCAATCAATGCACTTACGTGGTCATTGATGAGGCTCCGCTGTGAGTTGCGAGTTGCACAAGTTGAACAAATTAGAGAATTTTGATGACCAATTCATGGGTGAAGTTGCGATTCATCCACAAATTCAAGTGGTTTGTTTTTGGCTTGGTGAAGTGGATAGAGAAATTCCGAATATCAAGAGTTGTACCAGGCAGACAAGATGGTGGACCTTGGCTTCGAGGAGGGAAAACACGGAAAAAGCATGGACAAAAACCCAGCTATCGTTGAAATATGTTAAAATGGTCAACCACATCTCTATCCTTCAGCTGAATGTGGTGGACAGGACTATGTGAGACGAGTCTTGTTGGCAATTCCAGCCAGCAACATGAAGGCAGACAACGAAGAAGATGCTGAGAAGCAGGACACATGAAACTTCAGCTTTCGCAAGATATTGATGGCTTGACATCTGAGAGGTTTCAAAAAAGAAAACTGTTTTATGCATGTTCCTTCATAGAACAGGGATTTGAAGTTTCCCCCATAAGGAATGATGTCTTTGGTGTCAAATTTCCTGTAAGAGAGCATTATGTCAAGTCTTCGAAAATTCAAGCATTAGAACTTGGGCACGTCCCATTAGCTTTTTGCTCAGAAGCCATGGATCTTCACACGAGGAATCCGACATGTCTTATACCGGCAATACAAAGAAGAGTGGAAAGCCGAACTAGAACAGAAGCCGGTTACTGTGAGAAGACTTTATTTATTCATTTTATTCAGCTCTTCAGCTCTTCGAAAAAGGTGATTTTTTGGGTCCGATCTAAAGAAGTCCAGACTTCAGGATTTAATCTCCTCTCACATTTGATCACTCCAGCAACGAATCCGAGCATGAAACTACGTCGGCTGCGTGATGACATCTTCCGAGAGCTCTTCTTGAATTTTTTCTGCTGCTGTGTGCCTTTTCTGGAGCATCAAAAATTGCAGAATCAACAGCACACAACCTTTAAGCTTCATTTGACAATGCCCATGCTTGTTTTTTCACTGGTAAAGTGAAAGATTGACAGATCCTTGGGACTTTAAGATTATCTTTTCGCCCAACGAATTTCTTTGTCCGAACATCAACGTCTCAGACTGGCAGAGGTCAAGAAGAACAGAGGATGTGTAGACTTGTCTGAGCCTGTGATTGTTGGTAAACCCATCGAGGTGCGCCTTGTGTCCTTGTTTTCCTCCAAAATTCAACGAGATTTTACAGATATTGGCCCTTAACAAGCCTGAACGACATGACGTGATTGCTATCACACAGGCAGAGGCTGAGGAGCCTGAAGTGAAAGAAGTGAAAGAGCAGCAGGTGGCTGCAACTGTGCTGTCGATGGGATTTCATGATCACACAGGTTTTGTTTGACAAACATCTTCAGAAGCTTCAGCCCAATACCCTCACTTCAACTTGCTCCTCTGCGATGACTTATCACAGGGTTGGTGCTCCACTGAGGAGCTGCAGGAAGAGCCTCAAGTTCCCGGAGTTGTGGAGGCATTGGCGCTATGTTTTTTTCGAGCTCACAGCCATTTCCTCCACAACATCGAAAAGACACGAAGCTCTGGCAGGCTGAGCAATCAGAGCGCTTTCCAGTGTTGGATTTGCCAGGCAAAAAAAGATGTCGGAGTCAAAGGTTGTGGAAGGTTTTTTTTTCACAAGCCAAATTTCACTTGGTCAGATGGCGATGCTTGTGGCTTACAGATCTTTGAGCTCTTGGGAAGAGGTGCTGCGTATTGACATGCCTGAATGGAGTTAGATCTCCATTGAAGATGTTGCGCAGGTGCCAGTGGTTGTCGCGTCCATCGTTGTCAGGCACATTTTTTGGAGTGCTTTTTGAAAACTGAGAGAAACATGACAAATTGACAAATGACTCATGAAGCCTCAAAATTCTGGAAGCCTAATCACGACTCACACAACTCTTGTGGGATTTCTTTGATTCAAAGCTGCCAGGTTGGTGATCAGGTCATGGCGGGCAAGGCGGGCCATTTGCCTCTGGTGCTTGATGCCTGGTTTCCTCCCTTCTTTTTTCGCATCTTGGCCGAGGTCTTAGCTCTGGGACCTGCAACTTTTCCTGACATGGTGGAGGAGCCGTGGCTTCGACTTTCACTGTTTCACTGGACTTTCCTTTGTGTAAACAAAGTGGTGCATCGACTGAAGGACTTCGAAAAGGAAGTGAAAGTCCTGAAACTCGTCGGAGAGTATCTTGACCAAAGCTAGGGGCCAAATCTATGAAGCTTTATTTTTGACAAGTCGATTATTTTCACCACGAAATCGAGGAAAATCACCAATGCTTTCAGCCAGGCATCCAGGTTTAGTTCCTTTTTTGGGTGCCTGGAGTACCCAGCACTTCACCTTGGACAAGCAGGAGTTCAAGGCGCTCGCACTTCTAGTGATAAATCCCTTTCCTTGCGCTTTCGCTGCCAGGCTTACATCTTGGGAATCGAGTTGTGCGATACGAATCTTGAAGAAGTGCTTCTTCAGCGCAAGGAAACGCCGCTGGCACGCAAGAAGTTTGGGAATTTTGTGGTGCGATAAACCCAGGCGGATGGGGTGAGACAAGTCCACACTATATCCCTACCACAGAAAAACGTCCTTCAAGCAACGAATGCTGATTCTTGTTCCAAAGGTTCAGTGGCCAAATGTCGCCAGCACAAGGGATTGTAAGGGCTGACATGTCAAAGATGGATTGGGACGATGCGACATATTTGCACTATCCAATAAACCTTTATCTAGTCGTCACACCAGCATCAGTGGCACTCGCAAGTGCACTTGGTGAGCGGTTCTCTTTGGACCCTCAACAAGCATTTGCAAGAAAAGGCACATGCACAAAGGGCACATCTAAGCATGGTGGTGATGTCATTGGTCTCATGGTTCAGCAATTTTGAGGCAGAAAGCCTTGGAAGAATCTGAGCTCCTGTCCATCCTTAAGCAGGTGCAAATCAGCGATCAGAAATCACAGCAGAAAATGGCAAACATGATGCAAAACGCTGTATTTTCTTTACAAGATGTTGAAACAAAAATTAGATCTTAAAGAGTCTTAAAGTGTTAATCTCAACTGACCTTGGAAGTTCCAATCAAAAACATCGCGTCCAACCTGAGATGCGAGGTCTCAAAGGCTTTGGCACACCTTCACCAACATCGAATCATGCATCGCGACCTGAAAGCAGCCAACATTTTCTTGTGCGAAGCCAAGGAGTTTGCTCAGGCATTTCGAAAAAATCAATGGTTTTGTGAGTGGATGAATAGCATGACTGAAGTGACGAGTCTTGCCAAAGTGAGATTTGGCCATGCGGCAAGGGTCCTCATGCCGAGGTGCAAGGCCTCGTCAAAGGCGCAACAAGAAGTCTTTGACAATCTCCCATTTCGATTCGGAGATTCACAGATTGTTTTTTATTGTACTGCATCATAGCTTGGGCATTTGAAAAAGCTTTATTTGTGTGTTTTTTTTTCAACTAAGTGGGTCTATAAATAATATGATTTAAGGGCTACCGCCCATGCCGCCGACCCCAAACTGGAAGCTTGAAACCAATGTGCTCGGTC
>DF244267.1:0-28900 GCA_000507305.1 Breviolum minutum Mf 1.05b.01 | reverse complement strand
TGATGTCCGTTGTCATATAGACGATATTTCACCCAAGTTGGAGGAGTCAGCGAGCTCAGGCAAACGTCTCCGTTTGAGACACGCATGTTCGAGCTGCAGCAACAGTCTTTCAGCTGGAAATTTTTGCCGATTTGGAACGCAAGAGTTTGTCATGTTCAGTACATACTGGCAAGGTATTGAACCTCTTCATATTTTCTTGGTCATGTTTGCATTGTTCTTCTGAGATTGTACGATATTCCAGCAATGTCCTTCTCGTACCTCTCTGTTTCCAAAGCAAGACAGGCTGTATGACACAGGTGTTTGCACAATGCATGTATGTACACATCACATATATATATATATATTTATATACACATGGACATGCACCGTATTTCTTGTTTGAACGTGAAATAAAGAGTGAAACTTGACATTTAGTTGCTCTTGATCCGTTTTTATAGCCAAAAAAGGCTTCTTGAAGCACTTCTGTGAAGTCGATTCAACATGCGTTTCTGCCCAACTCATTCTCAACTGCACCCAACACTATTGATTCATGAAAGAAATCCTGCACCAGTTGGGATATCTAAAACACTAGCAAAAAATTCAGGAGACTTTTGATGTCAACTCGTGCAAAAATCTTCTTCCATCAACAAGTGTATGACCTCCCATTTTTCTAATCAACATCAATATGTAAAATCGTCCAATTTCAAACAGCCATGATCCAATGATTCGCCTTTACTCGCGAGAAACCCAGGATTGAAGCTGTCAGTGCGGAGGTTGTAGCCTCTTACGAGCAGAAAAGAACCAAGGAGGTAAGCATGCACCGATCTTTTGATGCAAAAAACAGATCCGAAGTGACATTTAGGCAAAAGATGTTGATTGCTGAAAGGATTCTGAACTAATTAGATGAGATTCTTTCAATCTGTTTGTTTTTGATGAGTGATACTTGAGTAACACGAGGTATGTCATGAACATTTGAAATTTGGAAGCAAACACTTTTGTTTAGAGTCTTTCTGTTTAAAATTCCTGTAGGCCACAGTACTCCTATCTGCCAGGTCGAGCTTGAAACTGCTCAGAAGGAGTTGGAGGTGGAGCAGGATACCCTTCAATTTTTTTGTGGCAAATTTGGGAGGTGATTTGATGGCTTGGAGGATCATAATTCCATTCCCAACATGCTTAGTAAGTTGTAGGTTATGGTTACCTTGTGAACATGAAGAATCATAGAGCTTCAATGGTGACGTTTGTTGGAAACGGCCATGAACCAGCTTTGGTGGGTGAACAAAACTCCTGAGGAGGAGCTGCTACAAAGTCAGCTTGGTTTTCAAAGGGTCAACAATAGCCTCCGTTTGAGGTCCGAGTTGGTCCCGGGGCAGGGTTTGGATGTGGATGAATCTATGGTGAAACATGAGGATGAAGATGACAAGGACAGTTTAGCAATAGATTGAGAGAGTTATGAAATAACATGAAATGATTGTAGACTGTAAGAATTGCTATAATAGTGCCGGGATTCTTCGGGACTTCGGGATTGATGAAGCATTCCCTGTGTGTTGCGTGGATTCATCATGGCTGACAGGCACCAAGAGATTGGAGAGAGGTTGCAGGCGCGTTGTGCTGCCAGATTGAAGTTTAAGTTTTGGCTCTATCGTATTCAGAAGGGCATTTGGGTGGGGATATGTAGGATTCGAAAAACGACGCAATCAATGGGTTTTCACGGATTCATGCTTGCCAGGATTGGCTGTCTTTTTTATTTTTCCCACACATTGGGGAGGCCCTACGAAGAGAGGAGAACCTTAGGGATGGCAGCATTGAAGCACTGCTGGCCGACAATGAGAGGCAGGAAGCCGCCATCGAGCTTCATACCCATACGTTGACCCATGAAAAAATTGCCGGGTTTCATTGAGATTGAGCAGTTTTTCCCTGCTTTCAACGTGTTGGGTTTTCTTTGTTAAGATCTATCAAGATGATGGCACCATTCATTCCCATCATCCCCTGGGGCAACGGATAGCTTTTTCAGGTGCAGACGATGCCTCCATGCTGTCCGTTTTGAAACGGAAACAGAGCGTTTCGTGCATAGCTCAGCTGCGGTAAAGTTGGCGGTTGAAGGAAGGCAGAGCTTGTTCTTTGATTAGAAGGGCTCACATCATTTTGCAGTCAATTTGATGAGGACAGTTCTTTCTGCATTTTTTGTGGTGCATTCTTTTATACATACTGCCTTTTTAATAGCACGAACATGCATAGACAACTCGTGGTTTTAACGACAACTTCGTCCAGCAAAGTTGAGGTGCCTCATGCAACATTGGAGCGCATGAAGCAAGATCCAATGGTCAACATCAAGTAGGGCCTTGGATTAACAAACAAACTCCTGCACCAGTCGGGATAGTTAAGCCACATTAAAACAATTGTTAATGGTCCATCAATGAGGGTTTTATCATTATCGTGTAGGACTTTGGCTATCAACGGTACATAGTGGCAAGCAATGGTGTTTGTTTCCAGAACTTGGTTGTTTCAAATTCACCCAGAAGCGAACCAGGTAACTTTGAAACAGTACAACATGATGGCAATAACATATTAGAAACAAATGGTGCTTCTTCTTGTATCCACAAACAAGAGAATTAAAGGGTACAATGTTCATAGTGTTTCACCCGTTGATTCTGCAAATAATGCAGAATCAGAGGGAACGAGCTTGGTCCATGGCAGAAAAGACAGTTTCTGAACCTGAGGGTTTGGAGTTTGAATATGATATATTTACCATTTGGATCCATTTAGCTTCATTTGAGGTGGCATGCAACCTTTGGATTATAGTAAGGGCTCACGAAGGCATCTGCTACAAATATGAGAATCTTTGATGGATGTTGCTTAAGAGATGTCCCCGGCAGACCGCAATCAATGCAGTTTTGGACGATCAAATTGAAGGCATTCAATTTGATGACTTGCAATGTTGGCAGATACTGCACGATCAAGTTGCAAATATCACATAGGAGTTTCTTAAAGATCCAACTTTCAGCAGGTTGTTGGGCTCTTGTTGAACATGTGCTGCCTGCTTTCTTCATCTCGCTCTTCTATGGCTGCTACAGAAAGTAGGTTCAGAGAGTTCATGTCAATCCCACTTCAGCGGCATCCCTCATGAGCAGCCCTTACCATCCAGAAAGGCTGATGTTGATGGTCAAAAAACAGAGATGGACTAACACCATGTTTTTAAATGTTGGGGAAAGTGTCATGCTCGGTCATGACCATCGAATGAATGGAGGGCCTTGCACTCTTTAGTGCATTGTTGGACGATAATCAAGTATTTTTGGGGTGAAACATTTGCTGCGATGCTGATCAGCCACTCGACTGCGTACCAATGCTTCCAATGTGGTGACAGGAGGTGTGGCTTCTTTGATCCGATATTTGTTTACATCATTGAAAGTCGTTGCGTTATCAATTTGCTGCCCAAGCATTTTTTCTGCCAGATTTTGAAATCAATTTGAATCAAAGCATTAATCATGGATGCATCTTGGGATGCGCAACCAGGTGGCTCCGAAACCATGAGCTTGTTGGAAGCGCAACGACAACGTCACAAAGCTTTAAACCGACGTCATGGCTTGGGGGCTTCAGAGGTGGGGTAATTTCTCCATCTTTTTTCACAGAGGAATCCGATAGCTTTAAGATCCAAAATGATGCAAGTTTTGCAGAACTTCAACCCTTTGAAGACCCGGAATTTCTTCCAAAAGTCGTTTTTCCTTGTCCCTGTGGTCCTTGAGGTGGTCAAGTCAGTTTCAAGATACCATTGACTTGTGATGACTTGTTTCTTATTTGGAGGAAACCAATCAGCACAGGTTATTATTCGGCGCTTAGCAGTGGCACAAATTAATCTTGCTGGAATACTCTTTGCTTTTGACTCCTTTGATTTTTCAGATGGCTTGAAATTGCTGGACTGGCTTGCACCATATTGAATTAATTATGTATGTCTAAAATGCGCGGTTGCAAGGGAGCGCTGTTGGGGGGGGGCGGTTCTAAATACCCATTCAAATAGCTTGCAGTTTAGAGCTACCCGAAAACTATATGACAATCCACTTAGCGTGAGACTTAACCAGCTGTTGTTGTTGTGGCTGTGGCTGTGGCTGTGGTTGTGGTCGTCATTGTCGTTGCTGTCTTCCGCTTTCACAGGTCATCCGCCAGCTTCGGCATGATTTTGTACAAGAGACAGGTGGAGCAGCTGAGGCGATGCTCCCACGGTTGAGTTGCCTACAGTTGCGGTAAGTGCATAGAGTGATGCCTTGAATTTTTCTTTGACTTTCTGATATTTTCAAGATATGAGATGAGAAGCTTTCAGCATTCTGTGATAATACAGTTCCCTGCAGTATCAAATATATAATTTGTCGATCTTTTGAACCTGAAGACGTTCTACTTACTAGTTGGCAAACACACATACATCATCATACCCCAGGCCCTTCCCGTGTCCCATTTAGATTCAAGAAATTCAGCATCCAAAGCTGCAATCACTTTCTATTTTAATTCCATTATCTTGTATTTTGTGGCCCTGCTCGCATGTCAAGATATTCTCCGTACAACCTCATACAGTGTATCATAAGCAAAATTCTTTGGTATGCTTCAATGATAATCCATAAGATGATATAAGATTTGTTCCATCTTTGATATCATTATCTTGATATATCTTGGGATAGCAAGCTTGCACCCTTCAGATTGCCAGCCAGCCACAGGCGGGAAGCGCTCCCAGAAGTGCTGCGCATCCGCATCAACTTACAGGACCAGGCTTCAGACCCCGAGAGGATGCGACATCCGTGGCATCTGCCAGGGCGGAAGAAATCCAAGGGAAGCTTGCTTCAATGATTGGGGGGGGTGTAAAGTGACCTAGAAAGGATCTGATTTCGGTTGGGTTTAGTAGGGGGAAACCTCCCAAAATCACCAGACAATTTTCCAGCTTGCTGTGTTAGAATGAGGTTTCAGAAGGAGATCTGAATATCATGAATATCATTGAGCCATTCTTTTTTGTTACTGTAAGGCTCCTGTTGACAAATGCTCATTTTCACTTGGACTGAAAACAATTGAGGATGTAATTATGCATGTGTATGTACAGTATTATGTATGTCTTTTTGTTTGATTTTGTTTGTATGTTTGGGCTTTTGAGCGTTTGACTGAGTGGGATGGGAACCTCGAAGTTTTGGTGGGTAAAGTTTCTTATATGCAGTAAGCTTTGCATCTGAAATGGAAGATAGATGAAATCAATGAGCAAATCTCCAATTTACACTATGGCGGCCGGCCTGATCTTTTTTGTGCATGATTTGAAGGAATGTTTTTAACAGTTTTGAATCGATCTGAAAACGGAAGGAACAGCTGTGCAAAATTCCCAGGTTGTTCAAGACCACAAAGAAAAAGACAAATGTCTTAGCATCTTGGGCGAAAGGGATGTGGTTGGATGTCTGATGAATGGAAGAGGGCAAGCTACAACAATCTGATTTCACCCAACTGTACATGGTGGCTTATGTATCCTCAATTATCGTATGAAACGGCTGTATTTCGGCTGTCGCTCATATCACCCTTGTCAAGGTCCTGCTTGATAGTTATTTGCGGTACTACGAAAGGTAAACATGCAGTTCACGAAAGTCCGGCGAAAGTAAGTTTTTGTCAGCGAGATGTTGTCAGCGAGATGGCCGGCCGCGTCGAACATGATTTAGACCGACCCTCAAATATGTTTCCTTTCTATGTAAATCAATTCTACCAGGGCTCAACACGTTTTTTCGTCATACTGCTTAGCTTCGAAGCTCTTGCAATTTGAAAACACACGCATGAAAGCACGCACGTATAGATGGTCACGTTGTTTGTTATGGTTGGTATGATTGTTGTTCTTCTTGTTCTTGTTGATCTTGTTGTTGGTGTGATTTGGTGTGACTAGGGAATACTGGGTACCCCCCAATGCCACCCCACCCTGACGAGATTATAAACCACCAGCGTCCCAGGAATTCCCGGGATATTTGGAGTTAACATCAACGCAACAAGTCATCGAGTCAGCGTTTCAAGATGTTTCAATTGCTGGGATTTCAAACGCCGGGTTTCCTTTGTGATTCCATGCTGCAGGAAGTGGTTCGCGGTGTTGTTTCTGACATACAAGCACAAGAGCAGAAAGACGTAGATCAAGTCGACAAGAGCAGGCCTGGACACTAGTGGGTTTAGTGACCCTGATGAACAGTGTGATATACATGTTGGTGCGATTTAATGCATGTGTCACGAAGACAAAAGGGGAGTGGATCGCACTGTCCATATGTCTGGTCATATATGTCTATGCTTCAACGTTCAACCCGTAGTTTGAATTTGTTAATTTCCCATGATACAATATACTGGAACGTCTTTGTTTTCGAAAAAAAAACATGACACAACCGTCACTGGACACCCCCCCACCTTTCGAAAAACTGATCCTTTTTCACAGCCTGTGTCAGGAAGAATAAGTTCTTCAAAGCTTCCAAGAGGCTTGGGATTGTGACAATTCTTCTTACCGAAATAGCACCTGTTGGGTGTTTTATTGCCAGGCGTTTGTCTGATTTACATGGGGATGACATTGCAAGCTTGAGAGTCTTTGGAAGCTTGGACTTGGATCAAGGATTGGTTTGGACATGGATGGAATTATAGAGAAGTTGGTATATTGAGGGATGAAATGATTTACGTATTGACTGTTGGTTTACTAGTTGCTGGTAGATCCTGCAAACTTCAAACAGTTTGACTTCAGATCTTTTATCACTAGCTGCAAATGTTGGAGGAGTTTTACAATTGAAATATGCCCTGGAAATGAGAGCGGCTCAACCACCAATTGCTAAGTGACCAGGCACTTAGTTTTGTTGGTCACTTTTCATCATGTTAAACCTCAATGCGTAATGCGTACCTGTTGCTGTCCAAAGATGTATATATATATAATAATACAATATAGTATAATATACATTATACAACCAAAACTGAAATAAAGTGAACAGTGATTCACCATTCAACCCAAGGTCAAGAACTTTGGTGAATTTTCATCTTCCATGGTAAGATCCATCGAATACCCGCAGAAATTGAGGATGAAGAAGGAGCCCAAACGGAGTGTCTCCCCACAAAAAGTTCCTGCCCTTCTCATGGGTGCAGGATGTCTCGGCCGGCATCCCAAAGTATCACGGAGTATTGGTGTATCCTGAGGTTCTCTGCTTGGAGATGGCTTGTGGGAGACCTGTGCCGCTTGCATCAACGCCTGGCAAAACTGGTTTCGACGCGTGAAGTTTGAAAGGACTGGAGCCAGATACCATCGGCTATCATCAGATACCCACTACTAAGACCTGTGTTTTGCAGGAAAACCAGCACAATTCGCAACAAAGACTCCCCCAAGAACGATTGACCTGTTGGTTTCAACGTTTCTTTGGTTATCGATCAAGGCTCAGAGGCCTGCAACGCTGTACTGTAGGTGGATCATCGGTCTCACTGTTAAGATGGTTTCGATGGACACAATCCTGCAACAATCGCCAATCGCTTAAAGCATCTTAAACCTATGTAAATGATACTCCAAGACTCCAATATATGCATTTTGATTTATTTAATATTCATGCATCATTTAATTTATACCATTTGATATCCTTTGATGTTTAATATGTCAATCCAAGTAAAAGTATGTATACATTGTTGCATGAATTGCACGATGGCATCGTTTCCAACCTCAATTTCTGATTCCAGGAATCGGCAGAGCATGAGAGCCGCCTTGGCCTGGGATGATCCTGCGCGTGCCACTGCAGTGAGGGCACCGAAATCACCGACCGAATTTCCGATCAACTCTGCAACTTGGGGGTTTCAGTGGAAAATTTGCTGCTTGAGTAGGAATCAAATATATTATGAAATTGAAAGGGATCATGCTAAGCAAAACGATCCTTTGAGAACATGGTAGAATTGCAAGATCTCTTTTTTAAACTCAGAATACCAATTTTGAAAGATTTGAAAGAAAGGAAATTTGCCATGGCAAAAGAAGCAGATTGATCCCCCGTCTCAAAAGCACACCTGAGACATGCCAGCTTATGACTTATGATTCAGAAATTTCACTTTACTATCCAGAACCAGCCAAGATCATACAGAAGCATTTGAGGAAGTCACCACCGATCCCCAGAAGAAAATAGCATAAACCAGTCACTATGAATGAGGTGATGCGTGCGAGAGAAACCTTGGCCAAAAGTGATCAGGTGTGGTGCCCAGGGTAAGCTGTGAATACGAAAGCTCAGGTATGACTCCCATATGACTATTTATCCCCGCAAAGTTGAGTGGCGGTTATTTAGCTTTGAAACCAATTTGTGTGCTTGTCACACGTAGCTCAATCCATACAGTCTTGTAGCAGATTCTCTTACATTAACATGTATTCTCAGTGTTGAAATCGACATTTTGGGGAAGATTTTCTACAGATCTTCCAATTCGACTCCTCCGAAGGTCACGTGGCTAAGTACCTTGGCTCTTGAGGATGCGTTTGTTTTTTTTTTTGAAAAATTCTCACAACAAGCGGGTGGGCTGCAGATCAATGTTGTTGTTTTTTTTGGGACGTTATATACAATATACTACATAGAATATAAAAGGGTGGGACGGTTTTGTCACTTGTGATGTCAACATCAAAAACCAGGCCCTTTCATAATGTGTTTTTCATCCAAGCCAACACTCTTTAACCAAAACCCAAGCGATGTTTCTAGAGAACCAGTTTGTTGCTTGGTTTTAGCATGTTTTCTATACATGTATGGGAAAGAAACCCTTTTGTTTTCAATACTTGTTGTTCTATACAGAATCATATAGATGTGGTCCTTGATTTTCTTGATTTTCTTGATTTTCTTGATTTTCTTGATTTTCTTGATTTTCTTGATTTTCATATAGATATATGTATACATATGTATGTATCTTGCTAATCATATTTGTTAGGCAGAGCAACTAGGAATAGCTACGAGGCATATCAAATTGTTTTTTCAAAGAACTATTTAAACCACTTTTAAAAGATCAGTGGATGAGCTGATTTTTTTGGTAAAAATTATGACCAGGAAACCACTCTGAAAGTTGAAAGTTGAGTGACCATCAAGGTGTGCAGTTCTGCCGAAAGGTGAACGAGGCGGAAACGCAAACAGCAGAATCCGTTGCAAACTCTCAGAGGGGTGGGTAAAGATGTAGGTCTGCAAATATTGGACCAAAACATCTATCTGTTTTCAAATGCGTATTTTGCAGAACTAAGAGGGCTCATCACTGAGGTTTTTGTTGCCACAATCGTATGATTGAAGACATATACGCTTTGACCTTGATGGACCTTCGCGTCTCCAGGACAAACTACAAAGCTCCGTTTACCCAGTGACGTCACCTCCCAGGTTACGACGTGAAAGTGGACCTTTGGCTGCCTAAAAACGTCAGGTTGATGGTTGGTGATTTTGGGGATTCATGTATCTTCAAATATTGAAATGACATGACATGAATAAGTTACATAGATGTACATCACATGTGCTTCGTTATTGTTATATGACTGGTTTGCAGAATCCAACGCGCTCTTCCCTTGAAGTCCAACGCACTAGCCCTCAGCAAGTGAGCGGCCTGTCCGGCTAAGGTGATATCTTCTCAGCGCTGGCACAGGCACGTTGCTTCTGACTGTAGTTGGCAATTTAGAGGAACTTCAAATTCAAACTGCTCCTGATTAGAAAGGGTGCTAAAATCAGCACCTTTTCGATATATGTCACAATCAACGCCCAGGCTTTTCACTACTTGTCATTACCGTTATCAGGATCATCAGTTGTTGCCCAGTTATCATGAAATTCATTATTGATTGCTATTTCATGTTATTTCCCTTGAAATTCACCATTTTTTTGTTGGAATACCCAGGAGTTGAGGGAGCAGCTGGCTGAGCTCTTGCGTCAGCAGATGTCCTCGGCCAATGAGGCAGAACGAGGTGCGTAACCAGCATGGCTTGATGGAAGAAATCCGGCGTTCACCAGTTGATATGGCAAATATCCCATTATTTACAGGGTTTCATAATTTTCATACATGTCAGGTGGTGCAGGATTTCTGAACCGTCAACAGTATTACTGATCATCACCCCACAAAAAAGAAACTGAAAAACAGGATGCATTTCTTAGCAATTCATACTAATTGGAAGTTTAGAATTTCCCATGATGTCAGAGTTTTGACAGCTGAAATCATTTTCATATGGGGTTGATGAATTTTTTGGTCATTGTTTTGAGAGTTCTTGCTCGGCTGATGTTACAGGTGTGGTTCAACGCTGGATCATCAAAGAAAAAACGAAGGACTGTCACTTTGCCCAGCATCTGTATTTTGTATTTTCACATAGCAAACAAGTTTTGTCAGCCAATGGTTTAAACTGTCCTGGTGGGTTTGGAATCTGAAGGAATCCCCTTACGAAAGAATTCATTACCAATGGGAGTATCCAAGTGGAACTTTGGACCACCAAACCACTAACAAACCTTGCCGCTTCTGAACTATGTTCCAGCTATCCAGGATGTGAAGAAAGTTGAAGAAAGAGATGAGGCCGCTATTGATCTCCATGGGATCAAAAAGAGATCTCAAAGATGACTGTAGGAAGTGGAAATGAAGCAATGGTAGAAATTTTGGTCTAGTCTAGATTTTTTCAAGTCAAAGGTACCTGCGTGTTGATCTCTTCATCCAGTTCTCAGCTTTTTTGACAACAAAATCTGCCCAGAAATGACCTGATGTTTCTAAGTTCTATGTGGGTGGATAATGAAATGTAGCCCAGAATGGCAGACCAATTTTCTTCAGACTTCACTTCTGGTGCCAGGCGGCTTCTTGGCAATTGGAATGTGCTAAAAGGAAGTTGCATCAGTCCCCTGCTCTTGCAGTTCCTTGGCCTTGGATTTCTCATGGAGTTTGTTGTGCCGCACATTTTCCATCATGATTTTAGGTGCTAATATGACATGACAATACATAAGCAAAATCCATACCATAGCAAAAACTATCCACAAGAATTGCAGATTTAAAATGATTTTGCCAAGATGGTTGAAGCCGAAGCTGTCTTTGGAAACAAAACTCCGCATTTCATTGGAATCTACTCTGATGGATTTATCATTTATCATACCAACAGTTCAACCACTTGGGGGTTGCCTCTTAGTGCTTTCCTCAAGCAAACCATTGGCAGGGTAACTATGGGCAACTCGTCCAAATGCTTGGAAAATTTCTCTCCAGTTTCAAATGATAGACTCCAGTTTCAAAAACAAAACGTTCAATAGTGTTTCATGTTCACCTGCATCAGCTAGTTTTGAAAATTTGCAAATCATGGATCTGTCATCATGCATTTAGCACCTGCAGTATTGTTGGTAAGTGAGCTCCATATTTATCACCAAAACCTCCCCCAACTCCTTGACTCCTCGACTCCTTGTACCTTTCCTCCAAGAATCACATTTCAGTGGGAAAACGTGATGTTTCCTTTTGCAACCTTGGGTCATTTTACATTGAACCACGGTTATGGGAGGAAGGACACATTCCAATATTTTAAAGAGTTGGGATTATTTAATGTCAACGCCTTATTCATAACCCCCGTGCCGGCTCAATCAGGTCACGAGGTCTCGGGGTCCCAACCCAAATCCTCCAATTTGGGGTTAACACTGTGATCTTCCTCCGGTTTTGAGGCACTCTTTCAGCAGCTTTACATTGCTAGCCTTGCCTTCAGCGTGGAGAAAACGGCCACGACACTCACGCAAATGTTCTCAGACACGTCCTATTTGAGGACCTGCGGTGCATTTTGTTTTTCTTGGAAGGAGGGTGTCTCAACTCAAAAGGTCAGAGTAGATATGTCGGCTTATGTTGGCTGTTTGAAACCATGCTGTAGGCTGTATATAAATATCGTGTACATGGCACAAGGTATATAGCCTAGGTATAGCTGTATTTGTCATTCATTACGATAGCAAAAAAATAGTATTTTGTCGAGATTGCAGTGTATAGATGTATATGTCCATATAATCATGTATATATATAATATTTCTATCTACTATTAGATATTCTACCTACCTTAGCATCAACCCGATGTTTGTGCTTTGAAGGATTCGGATCATGGCCGTGCCATTCGCCAATGAAGAAAATGGACAAGGCCGCTACGGAAGGGGCGAGCCTTGAAGCTTGACACATAAGGATTTCGACTGAGAAAGGGTACGTATCCTGGTATGTCAGAAATCACGAGTGGGAAACTTGATTGGGATTTTAGGGCCACCAATTTTGAAATACGCCCAACCGAAGATATATAACTAGCGCATAATTGAAGTACTTGCAGAGACTCACATGAATTTTATGGATATTTATGAAATAATTAAACAGACATGCTGGAAGAAGAGGTGTTGAGGATTGAGTTTGCATAGAAATTGTATTACACATGATAGCACTATGGATCATGGTCCAAGCAAACAAATATGTTTTATACATCTTGCCTTGCAGCATTTTTTGTCAACTCGTTTCGCATCTTGCGACTCAGTTTTTTCCAGGTACGTTGAACCAAACATTTGTCATCGTTCAACATGGACATGACATCAACACCCACGCTGTTCTCCTAGGCGAAGCCATGATTGTGACGAGCCCAAACCACAACGATGTACAGGCCAAGGGCAACAGCAACGCAAACAAAAAAATCCGTGAAGTCTCACTTGTGTAACATCCGGCAGCACTTGAAGTCTGAATCGGTATGTTCGCTGCAAGGCTCATTTGAATGCTTTGCTTGAAAGCGTGGTTGCCATCGCTGGGCGTGCCCCAATTGTTTGGCCAAATCCTCAAAGTGTTGGATCATTGGGCGGGTGGTGTCAATATGCTGAAGAAAACCTAAGCTTTGAAAATCATCGTGTTTAATTGCCTGCAAAAGGAATCATATGTATCATGTGGATGTATAATGCATATGTATGTTGCATATATACAAGTACAATATCTGTGTTACATATACGTATTATATATAAATGTTCTATGTTTACCGGAGAAGAATTGTAAGGATTAAGATTCTGTGGATGTCTTGTGATAAGCAAATCTTCAAGCTATGCATCCCAGGCAACCGAGGAAGATGACCCCTAATGCAGAGGTCGCGCGGTCGCGTTGTTGCGATCTGGGAGACTTTGTGGACTTTTGAAAAGGGTGGAAATGAGAGGAAATGTAGGGGCCATAGGGGCCGCAAAACATGTTTGTATAATATGTACGTATATACAGAATTATACAGAGAGATTCTAGAGTTTCAGTATGATATACAATATGACGAGAAATCCTGTGAGCTTGTGACCAAATCCCATCCAAATTCCTTCTTGCAGAATGCTGGGGAAGAGATTGTGGCGGAGATGGCACGGCAGAAGGACAAAGGCTCGGTCACTTTGGGGCCGTGGATGACACCAGATGGAGACCCAAATATAGTAGGAACATCGACCATACCTGTATTTTTGTGTTGATGTAGCGTAACGGCATAGTCTTGTGCCTTGTGCAAAAAGACACCCCAGCGCAGTCAATTTCAAAGAACATGTGCAAAATTCTGATTGCATGATCTCAACTTCTCTCAACTGGCTTTTGTCTCTGTTTCTCTGAACAGTTTTCCTCTAGTTATTTCCCATGGAACTAGATCCCCAAATTCAGGATTCAGGATCCTTTCTTTTAAAACCCGCCAGATGCCTCCGATGCCTTACAACGGTCCTTGGTTCGTTCCGCCACATACCATGCAGCAGCGCCTTGACCTGTTGATTGTGTTTTTGGTTGTACAAGCCACAACGGAAAAGGGCATGTCTAACTGTTTAAATGTAGTTTGATGGAGTTTTTGATTGCAATAAACAAAAAGGAAGCGTTTTTTCGGGTCTTGCAGCTGGTTTTGGAGTCATAAAGTTTTTTGATGTTTTTTGTCAGTGTTTGTTTTGGTAGGGGCCTCCAAAAAACATGTTTGGGGCATTTTGGGGCAGTTTGCGAGAAACATGCAGATATTTTTTGACATTTTTTGACGTTAGCTAACTACCACCAGCGGATTATTGTTGTGAAAAGTTCAGCCCAACGTCACCTGGAATTTGTTGAAGCTTGTGGCTCCTGAGGTTCAAGGATTGGATGCTCAGTTGAGACACAGTTTCCAAGTTGTTGAGCGAAGGCAGCCGTCAAGTCGATCGAGTTGAGTCGAGTAGAGCTTGTTCATGATGTTTATGGTGAGGATGGCGAGGAACAGTAGGAGGTTTTCGTTTTTTGTTTGGTGGTCATCAGTGTTGTTTGTAGATGTTTTTAGATGGTTTGATTTTATTGATACATATGTCAATGTACGGACGATCATTTGTGTGTTTGTGTCACTTGGTTGTGTTTCAAATGCTCAAGGATACTGACACCCATCCCCAATATCCATTTGGGCACTTGGTGCTGACATGGTATACTTTCGTGCTTGAAGCAGCAATTCCAATATCTAACTGTAACTGATTTAGCTGCTCTATTATGAACCCCTTGTAGTCAAATCCCGTGGCATTCTAAGCTGGGAAAGCCATTGAAGGTTGAAGGGCCGGGTATTGGTATCAACAGTTCCATCAGCTTCCCCTGACTTTTTTTGAGACAAGACCCAGCATTGATGGAAACTCAAAAAAATCCCCATTAGAAAAACATCACCAAAACAACTCAAGGAATATGTTTTTTTTGTGTGACACCGACTCAAGGACATAGATTCATTTGATTCATGAATCAGGCTTCAAGGACTTCAACGACAATTGGATCCTATGCTTTTGGCACAGTCAGCCGTTTTAAGTCGCCTCTATTTGGATCGTCGAGGTTGGGTTTGTCAAAAGGAAGTGTGAGGATGATTCTTAAAATGATAATACATTGGAAATTGTGATACTCTTGCAACTTGTCTTGGGTTGAGTGGTTTGATAGCAAGAAAGCTTATTGAAGGATGAAGGGAGGAAGCTTGATCATTTTCCGACAAAACATCAAGAAGCTTGCCTGTGATTTTGTCAAGAGCTTATGTGGAAGAAGATAGCACTCTTCTCATATGAACATGTTTCAAACATGTTTCAAGATAAGATACATCAGACCAAAAGCTTATTGATATAAATTGATATACATAGTTAGATATATTTGGCATATAAGAGTGTTGCCTTGTATTTCGTTCTCGTTTTTGAATGGACCATGGTGACAGGTCTTTTTGACCAAATCTTGTTGGTGGCAGACAAAGATCGGGGTCCCGAGTCGCAACGCATCCCGCCAGAGTGCAGGGATACTCAGTAGAGTCTCAGCGACCCATCTTTATGGATGATAGGCAACTGGTGGTGGGTACAGCAGGTATCCAGGTCTCATTTTGGAGAGGTTGGGTTGCTTCCTGTTTGGAGTTGACACTGGAGTTAAGAGGTTCAGCTGCCCAAAACCAAGCCATACCTTGTCCCTAGAGTCAGTACACGCAAACGATATTCCAAACAAAGGAAATTCAGAGGTATTTATACATCTTCAACAGCAGCTGGCTGCCGAAAATTAGATATTTAATGCAAATGTCCTAGAAAACTGGAGCCTGACATAGTCGCTGCCATCATAACTGGTCTATAAGATGTACGCAACATATATGTATTCATTTCTCGCTATTGGTTTAAAGCCTTGTATATAGATATGGGAAAGCATCAATGCTCGAAGAGAACGATAAATGCAGAGTCTGTGATATCAGATATCACGCGTACAAATATCATTTAAGCATGTAGGGTTCGCATGTACTTAGATAATTTACATGCGTACTTATAAATTATAAGATATATATATATAATATATACATACATGAGGCTTATACGATATTATGATATACTATACATCAACATGTACCCTACTTCATGTATTTCAGCCTTTCCTATGACACCACGTAAGCGTCATCCCTTTAGGTGAATCGGAGTCTGCCAACCTGGCATCACCGTTCCTGGCGGACTTTGTGATGTTTTGGCTGTCAAGGCGTTACGGCTTCAATGGGAGCTTCAATGGAAGATTGTAACCAGACAGAATGATTGTTCACCTAAAAAGGGATGACTGAATAATAAATGAATCATATTTATTGCACACATATTTTTTTGAAGTGATTTTGAAATGAAGAATTAAATTGAAGTCTTCAGGCAAAGTTTTAATCACTTTGGATCTCGGGATGAGGAACAACATATAGGATCTCATCGGATGGCTTTTGAATCACTCAATGATTCTGATCAAGCACAACAGGCCGCAACAGTTGGAGCGACAAGGACTTCCAGAAAAACTCTCAGTTCTACTGATGAACCTCTTCTATTCCTTGGCGCAGGCGGGATAAAGTTGGCCAACTTGTGACTTATGGAGATGTCCTTTCTTGGTTTGTATAGCGTGATAAACAAAACCGCACAAATTTGGAGGCATGATTATACCGTGTTTTTCTAAATACTCTCATTACAGTATCACGCATTTATAACGATGGCAATGATGATGTGGATTGGATTACCATGATGACCTCTGCCCGCTGATGTGAACATCAGGTAGTGGCCAGTTCAAAAACCAGCTTGCCCATTGCACCTTTACAGTCAGATGCCAGGTGGCATTTTCAAGGGGTTTTTGCAAGGGTTTCTGCGAATTTAAGAATGTAAGGATCTGGCATATTGTAAAGGTGGACTAGTTGAATGGCGATAGCGTGGGAAGTTTAAACGTCGCTAATCTTGCAACAAACACCGTTTTTGAAATATGTACAATACTGAATAGTTAATACTGTAGTTGACAGTTGTTTTTTTTGGGATATCATTTGTTTTTATTGGTCGCTGGACTCGGCTGCAGCTTCCCAGTACAGGAAGGAGAACCTGCAACTGCTACCCTTGTATAAGAGGTCAAGATCCTAAACTGAACATGTATAGGATATGGGTTAACAACTTGTTGCATTGAGTAAGTTTGCTTCATCTGACTCACCAGCCTGGTGTTTGGAGGGAGTCGAGTATGGTCCAAGGACATGGCTGCCTGTTTGTCACCATATGCTGGGCAGAGAGGTCGAGCGGCACAGTCTGCATCATGGCTGCCAATGGTTGATGGAATGTCAAGGTTTCAAAGGTTTCGGAAGGGAAGATCATTTCCAGTAGGAAATATCTGTGGAAGTGTTTTTTTGAATGCTTAGTTTGGAGAATCGAACGAAAGAATACTTTAAAATGCAGCAAAATACAAGCACTCTGATTCTACAGCTTTTGAATTTCGCAATCGACCATTTTCGATTGTTCATCTCTTCTCCCGAACTGCATGATACCAGTATTCTCAGCTATATCACACCAGACATTCTCACCCACACCCTCCAATCGACTTTTTGAGTCGCCAAGGCTGTGACAACGATCATCGCAGATGCTGTGGATGGCAAAGGTGGTGGTTGCGCTTCCTTTCACACCGCCTTGGCATCTGTGGTTGATGGCGACTTGGTAGTGACATTTCTCGAAACATCAAGGGTTGCGGTATGTCACTGTTTCAGGAGGCTGTCAACTGTTGCTCTCCCAACAGAAAAGGGTTTCTATCTGTTTCTTGTTTTGTAATTGTGATCATTCCTGAAGTTTTTCCAGATACAACATTTTCGGGCCCCAAGATTCCATCTGGTGTTATGTTGATCATGTCGCGTTGTGTAAAGATCCATTTTGATTGAAGTATTAAATAACAACGCACTGAATTCCTGTCCTATCAGACATATTCACTTCGTTTATGATGGAACACCCAAAATGCAGTGTAATTATGCGCATTTCGAGAAAAAAAAGCACCTTCATTGTTTTCGAGTCTTCTGGAGGTTCACTATTGTCCTTAAATGGTTGGGTCCGCCGAGGCTCGGGCAGCTTTTTAGAGCTGTTGCTGCGACCCGAATTCCTGTTGCACCCAGAGCAGTTCCTCCGGATTGTGCTGGGTTCCAGCTTTGAAATGAGAGCCTTGGACCTGACAGAGACAATGCTTCTCAAATGACTTTGGCTCTTGAACATCGAGAAAATTGAATCCCAAAAAATTATCATCCCAAAAGAGAAACGCTGTTAAAAGATGTAAATTACAGAGACCCTTACAAACATACAAAGAAAGGTCAGATTAGCTTTCCACGGGTCGGTTTGTCCACCTTGTGCTGGATGTGCGTCCCGACCACGAAAGGTGTGGTGGAAGGACTTTGTGAATGGCTGAAAGAACTCCAGCGTAGTTGCGAGCAGTGGGAGTTGCTTGGTATGGACTCAACGAGAGTCGGAAGCTATCGGAGACCTGGGTAGGGCAAGTACTGGACATGGTTCTTCATGGTTTTATGGTTTGCAGTCGGTTGAGGGTGCATTTGAACAGTTCATCAAAAGGCACATGCTGTAAGAACACATTATGTTGGGTGTGTTCCCCTGCCCAGGATGCCAGCAACCACCAGAAAGACAACACATTTAGTAGAATTTCGGTAGGGGATCCCTATAAACTATAAACATCTATAAATACTAAATCAAAAACTGTAAGCCTTCACTTGCCACTGTCCCTAGCATGAGGGAACATTCACCCTCAAAATGTTCTTCCTGGCTAAGGCGAG
Source organism: Breviolum minutum Mf 1.05b.01 (assembly GCA_000507305.1). Taxonomy (NCBI): domain Eukaryota; class Dinophyceae; order Suessiales; family Symbiodiniaceae; genus Breviolum; species Breviolum minutum. Next base: position 10,446 of record DF244267.1, on the reverse strand, counting down.
CGATACAGAACACCAGGGCTTTATCACAATGTGGACCTTTTGCATTGGACATGAGGCCAGAGGTAGATAGAATTTGCTGGACGGATAGAAGCAACAAATGGAATGCAAGCATGTCAAGATTTAAAGTGGATTAAAAGGTTGGTTCTCAGCTGGGTGCTATGGTCTCACCATGTCTCATCCCTTTTAAAGTTCAGTTGTGAAAAGCTTTGAAGCGTGCCCATGTAGCCAAGTTGGTCTGAAGATTTGCAAGAATGTTATGATATATGATATAAATGAACAAGATGCCACCATGTCCTTCATTTATAAAGTTGTTTCTGCTACATTTTGAGGTGATGTGGATGGAACCCTTTGATATTTTCTGCTTTTTTGCATCATTAGAGGAAGATGCCATTTAACATCTGGAGGTATTTTTCCTTCATTGCTGAGCAAACAAGTCCGGCACTGCTGAGCTTGTCAACCTATGCTTTGAATATCTATGGAGTTCCTTGCTTGCAGGAGTGCAAGCAACAGGATGGATGAATACAAACCTTTATCATCCTTTATCCCAGACGCAACGGAGAGGGAGACACTGTATGAGACATAACATGAGTCTTTGTTGCATATCATGGTCACTTGGGTTTCCCACCTGCAGCTCCAAGCATTTTATGATGGTCGTTTTGGGGGTTCCACTGCCCACCGGCGGTCTAAGGTGAATTGTGGAAAGCGACTGTGGAAGGACATTGGAGATGGATCAACAATCATAGGATTCCTCAAGTTTTGAGTAGATCTAAATAGGTTGTCAATGAGGGTGGGAGTTCAACTTGTCATTTCCCATCAGTTTTTGTATTTGAAACCGCTGAGTAACTGCAAGTTTTCCTCTTGAGTAGCCTGCATAGCTACATCATGCTACATCATACTACCCTGATCCCGAAAGCTTGAGTTTGATTTGAAACTCCTGCCATCGTACATGTAGTACTTGCTTTCTTGTCATTACTGATTTTTTCTTTGGAGGGATGTTTAGGATAAATGAATGATTACTGAAAAGTGATGGTTGATGGTATATTATCCTAGAAAACCCACATGAAAAAGATTGGAAGTTGCATCCATTTGCAGTATTGCAGACTGGATCTATAGGAAATTTCACTAGCTAACCTTCACTTCACCACTGATGTCGTTGATTCCATAGGCTGAATCGTCAGGACATCTACGAATTGGTCCTACGTTTCCGTAAGCCTGTGGTGTCCTTTGAAGACATGGTTGGTGAGCTGGAGACCTTGACGTATAGTCCGTATAGTGAACAAAATGGGAACACAATTTCGTGGAAACAGAGAAGTTGAAAATTGATAGACTATTGATGAAAGCTGTACATACTACGTATAGTATGACCGTAGTATATGACATATGATACAGGTGATTCAATCAAACTATTTGCTGTGAGCTATTTGTTTCATCATGTTCTCTGCAACGTGGAACATTGATTTCCTCAACTGTACATGCACCTTGCTAGAGGATGGTACAAAAGGTTCCCAAAGCGTTGCCAAACTCAAAACTTGAGTCCTAAGTCCTAAGTCATACTGCGAGTCACTTTTCAAGCTGGAAATTTGAAGAGTACTTGAAGTTTTGAGTGACTGACCAGGAACTTGCAAAGTTTTTTCCCAGGTCAGTCCCATAACTTTTTTTTTTGAGGAGTTGCTGAGCAACGTCTATCAGAACCTTGAAAACTTCCGCAGCGATCGGCGGCAGTTGATGCTTGACGTCGACATCAGGGATATATTGGGAAATCGGAAGACACAAGGGGCAGACCAATCCTCCATCACTACTTGAAAGTGTGAACGTGAGATGTCTGATATCACCAAGATGAGTCTCCTTTCCTTTCCGCTGAAGCTTGGAAACTTATTTTCCACTGAAACCATGGAGAAGGATTCACATCGGCCAGCAGATTCAATGGTATTCAACGAGCAAGTAGGGAGTGATCCTCTCAAAACGACCGTGATCTGGTAAGCTTTAGCCCTTAAGCAATTGATTTAACAGAAACTCTTTAGCAGCGAAGATATCATCAAGATTCACTTGCAGTAGGGGGCAACACACTTGTTTTTTGCTAAGTGTTGTTGAGACCTTTAGAGATATGCAATGTTGAACAATGTGTGGTTTGCTTGCTGAACTTTGATGGTCAATCTCATTCGATTCGTATGTAAGTCCAAATCCGGCTGGTGATGGGCGGGTGTAGGATACTTGTGGCATTAACTACTGACTATGGATCCGAAATGTGAGTATTTGGATGTATTTGGTAATTATTTGAGAATCTTGTGAAGTCTGCATCAACAAACTTTCTTTTCAAGCCTGTTTGGTTTTCCTCACAATGTCAGGACTCCTTTGATCGCTTGTTTGGTTTCTGTCACACGAAGTCGCTTATTCACAGAACGTTTGGCTGATGTGCGAGCAGGACCAACAGCTGAAGGGTTTGGTTTGTGTGCGGTGATTTTGCTCATGTGGCAACAGTGTCAATGCTGTACACTCGTCCTTGGTGCAAGTTACAGTGTATCTTAGGTGCACCGTCTATGCCCCAAAGACTAGCCTTCAAGCTACGTATATTTAGAGCGTATTTCTGGTGCAATTGTTGAATTGAATTATGCTGAATCTTTTGCCTGAACCTTCACTTCCTCAAAACTGGAGCTGAAGCTAGGTGAAAAGGTTCATATAAACCCAATCTTAATAGACAAACCACCCAACGCTTGGGCCAAGAATGAATTCGTAAACTCCGAAGATGACGACACAACAACAATCACATCAACATCAACATCAACACCAACAAGGGGACCTTACAGTTTACAGATCCAGTTCAAATCAGTCTGACTTTGCCTTTTGTTTTGGAGGCCGAAGTGGCTCGGTGGAACATTTGCAGGAGAGATTCCTCTTGGATTTCCAGGAACCACTGGGCCATGGGAATCGGAGATTTTTATCGAAACGTGACCTTGATATTCAAAGATTCATATTATTAATAGACATCTACGACCTGCATGGCCAAGACAGGTGGGATTTCCAAAAACATTTGTTGAAGTCATTTCTTGTGAGATATGATTTGAAATACGACCTCATCAGCATGCGAGTAGAATATTTATTAAATTTATTACTCAATTTTCATGCCAATCAAAGCTTGCAACACAGAGAGATTGCCCACCAGTTGGGCACCCGTTTTGAAAAAATCAATCAAAAACTTCACCATGAGGAACCCTTGAGGAATATTTTGGATTTTTTGGCCTAGGTCGACGTTGGGTTTTGACAATTTTTGGAAGGTTCGCAACAGTTTTCACTGACTTGTTGTACCTGACCTATTGGTTTTTACTGGCAGTGTGAGGACTTTATGGAGTGCTCAAGTCAAACTCTGTTTGTTTTTTATACGGGAATTCTACAACCTGCTTGGGACACTATGTACCCACCCGTGGCAGGATGAAGATGAAGAACTGGGTCAAGGAGCACCTCTCAGTCACTCGTTGATGAACAACACCAAAAAGACCTGGGTTTTTTGGATGCTAAGAATATGTTGGGGGAAGTCAAGGACCTTACTGTAATTTTGGTTGAAATATCGTAACTGACGTACTTTGAAGGTGAAACATCCAGACTTAAAAAGGTGCCGATTCATCCGGACCTTGAGGTCATCAGGTTTCGGGGATTCTGGCACTGAAAATGGCCTGAAAAAAAGACCCCTAGTGGCTGGGCTGTCCCCCAAATATCCATATTGGTTTGCTTTTTGATCATAGCAAGCTGTGAAAATTTGGTTTTGAATTCAAAGTAATTAAAAAGTTAAGATAATTCAGCCTCAGAATCTAATTCCACTTTGACTCTTTTAGGATCCACTGGATCCACTCTCAAGGTGAAGCAGAGTCAGCTGAACGGCGTGAGAAAGGTCGTGCTCATGGTGTCGGGCAACGTGGCATTGAATCAGACAAGGGAAAACGCGGGGAATTTTTGAGGTCTAGAGAAGTGTCGAACCTGAATCTGATGTCATTGATATTCATTGATGATATTGATGTGTGCTTGCTTCCACAAAAATCATTTCAGGCCTGAGAATTTGGGAAATCATGTGAAGGTAAAGGGTAGCTCAAACAAGCAGAGTTCAGAAATTACTAAGCAAAAGAGATTGAGATGCTAATTGTATACGTAGTATGACATATGCATTGCTCAGACGATTCCTGGCTAGAGCCCTGAAACCAACAATTCATGTCGTGAGGTTTGAGATGTTTTGAGAGTGGTTTGAAAGCATTTTGACTTAATCTGAATGGCAAATTTCCATGTTAAAACTTGTAAACGGACACATTTAGAGAGAAATCGGAAATCTAAAAAATCCCATCATTTTGGTAGTTAAACCATTTGTTAAACCTTAAAACTGGCATCTTCAAGTAGAAACAATGAAATACCAAGGTGAAACCGTAGATGACTTCCCCGAAGTAGCCATGACATGACACCCACGAGTCATGGATTTGAGGCATCCTTATGGTGGTTTGTCCACTGGAACTTTGCAATATTTATGCCTCAAGACGGATGATGTCTTCAAACGCTTGCAGGAAAGTGTGGAAAAGGCCTTGGAACCTAGGGGTGAAGTGTTGATAAATGTGTCAAGGTTCGATCTTTGAAGTGCAGAAAGCCATTTAACACTTCTAAGAGATAGAGTGTTTGAGTTTAAAGTTTCAAGAAAAGGAAAACCTTGCTAATTGTGGACTTCCTTTGATGTGCTCTCCCTTTCAAATGCCAATCTCTTTCTGCTAGACCCAGAACGTGAAGTTAAATTCAGTCAGGTTGAGGCACGTGCATATTAAGTCAACCTATTTTAGCTCAAGTCGAGTTGAGACATTGTTCGAATCATGTTGAACCATTTAAGTCATTTTACTCCTGTTTGATTTGTTTTCATTGTTTCTGAGCACCTTCATCCCAGCATTTTTGTCTCCTTTGTGGCCGGGTCAGGTTTTGGAGACCTTGCCCGAACGCTTCGGACCTTTCCAGGAGTGAAGTGGCGCTGTCCGTTTTCGATCCCCTCCCGGCCCCCCCTGCTCTGTTCAGACTTTCTACACACAGAAACACACAGCGCTATGTTTCTTTGCCAGGTCCAAGTCTCTTACATAATTTTCCTAATAGTCGTCAGGCACACATCCTTGGGTTGCCAAAGTCCTTTGGGACAAAGCAATAATGACAGGCTCCGTAAGAATGAAAGCTTATGGCTGTGGTTTGCTCCAATACGATGGGGGATTCTTCTCGGCAAACTACTTAAGGCTGGTTGCTAGGATAAATATCAAAAGCGCATTCAGCTGCAAGCCAAGGGAATAAACACATGTTTTAGCATTCCCCCCTTTGCAATCCAAAATGCTTTTAACCACTAATTACACTTCAACAATGAAGATCAATCAAGTAAGCGAAATTAAATGCTATTTGTGTTTGACGTGCCATGACTGTTTGAAGATCATCAAGATAGGATATGATACCTTGAGGTACTTGTAAAATGGTGTGATTAACCACCTATCCGTTGGTGCAGGATTTCGGGAATCAACTGTATGGGGCGTGAAAGATCCGTAACCTCCTTCATTTCCTGTCACACAGAGGAGCTGGTACGGGAAGAGTCACTGGCAGTTGCAGAGGCTGCTAAACACAGGGGAAACAATGTGAAACCGAGTGATGGCGGTTCCTGCGGCCTTCCAAAAGTGCACGTTATGTTTTAATAATTACATATATGAGAGTTGAGCAAAAGGTCCATGAAAGGGGTTTCCTTTGCGTAAGCCTTTGGGTATGTAATGAACAGTCTCGGCTATTTTTTTTTCGGAAATGGCGAAATACATTTTTTTTGTTCTGGCTAAAGTTTTGGCGAAAGTTCATGCAGACATGTCTAAATTTGCATTGTAAATACATGTATTTATTGTTTGGTGTGTATGTTTCATTTTGCAAAAACTATTGGGTGACTTTTCGCGAAAGTTTGGCAAAAGTTTAGCTAAAGCTTGGCGAAAGATGGCCTTCTCTTGAAAGCTAAGTGGCCTAAACTGTGGACTTGTTGTGTGTGTCAGAACTGGCCGATGAAGGTGAGCAAGGACCAACATCTTAAAGCAGAACGTAAATGTTTAAGTGCAGCTGCCACAGAATGAAGCGTGACAAGGGCTCAGACGCCTGGAACAAATTTGAGGATATCAGACATCCATGTTCATACCAGTCTTGGCCAACATGTACCGCTAAAGACAAACGTGGGGTTCGCTAAAGTTTGGCGAAAGATTTCTTTTTGCGAAGATGGCGTTTTCCACATGAAAGAGTTTAGAACAACCCTCCATATAAACCTTTGTGTACATACATTATACATACAGTATATAGGGTAGGATGTATATGTTGCAGCGTGTTTGATGGCGTTCTGAGAACATTCCGTGAGACAATATCAGCGGAGGAAGAGGCCCAAAGTGTAGGTGATTGATTCATCTGGAATTATGTAGACATATTCCGTGTATTAGATACAACTACAACACCATAGAAGTAAAACAGGTACGGTGCATTTGGGTCAAATTGCAGTGACATTGATTGACCGCGCCCCAAGGGGTAGTTTGTGCAGGGAAATCACCGTATTTCACGATTTTTCAGGTTGGTAGAATATAAGACTTATATATACTTAATGGGTTTTTCATAGGATATGATAGATATTTATGATTTTATGTACGTAGTCAAATACACATTGACACGTTTTCGAAGTTTTTTGTTTGAGTCTGACATGTGTCGCTTATAAGCATTGATTCAGTGGAAACCGCCGGATTAGTGTTTCATTGTCCACTGTGAAGGCAGCACGTGCCACACGTGAAGAACTCGAGGAGATTTGTTGCAGATCGATCAGGGGATTGTTTGGCAAGGTGGTTTGTTGGGATGTTGAAACCAAAGGAACATGGAGAGGATGATCGGATTGTTTCTCAAGACTGCATGCTGGACACAAAGGGAAAGTTAACACGGCTAACGCTTAGACAATCAGAGAATGAGTGACAAGGTTTGACGAGAGCCCTGCGAAAATCAAGTCTGGAAGTAAGCACCTTTTTTAATCCTAAACAAAAAGACTCTCAAGCGGTCGCCACAGTATAACCTTGCCTGCATTTTTTTCTACATTCTTTCTGCAATTTGGATGTAAGAAGAGTTCCATAATATCCGGAAGCGGCTTCCGAAGGAACAGCTATCTCCATGTGGTTCCTTAGCGATTGATGCTCGCTGCAGTTTGACACGTGTAGGTGTGGAGACATGTGGGTTGATGGGAGGTGGCCCCACTAGGTGTATGGCTATAACCTTCCCACATTTCCAACTCCAAACTGGGATTTACTACTGGTAGCTGGTCAGACAGAATTTGCCTATGATGAAGTGACTAGACAGATCAACATGTTCTTTCAGAAACGGAGAGAAGTTTAAGTATGTACAAGATGAATCTCATGGTCCTCATTCCAACAGACTTGAAATAACGCTACATAGACAAGGCTTTAAGGGCAATATGCTTAACTGAGATATGATAGTCTCAGATTGTGTGTCATATAATTCTGGAAGCCTTCAAAGGTAGGCCTGTTAACCATATTGTGCAACCTTTTGGAAGGCGCTGCAGAGGATGCGGAGCAAGAGAACTCACGGCATGCTAAAAAAGACGTCTCTTGGTATGAAGCGAAGCTGTGAAGAGAAATGCTTGGGGTGATATCATGGTGACAAAGGTCGTTTCAACGCTATTTGTTGGAGATTTTTAGGTGGCTCCATTTTGACAGTTCAGCATTAAAGCCCAAGAAACAAGCCATCAATCATGGCGCATTCTTGGGCTGTCAACAAAAAGGAATCTAAACAACAAGCAGGATATTAGATGATCAAATCATCAAGTCATCAAGTCATCAAATCATCACATCGTGACATTTCCAAGATTCAAATCCTCCAAAAACTCCAAGGCAAAAGTTGCCACACTGCAGCTGACTGCAGGCGGCTTCCTGTGATGTTGGAACCTCCCCGATACCATTCATTGCAATAGTAGTATTTCTACACCTGGAGCCTGGTATCATTTCAGATTTTAGATTCATATATTTTTTCCTCCTTTTTTCATGTTTTTTCTTTTTTGTCCCGGGGTGAGTTTGACCTATAGATGTGGAAGAGAGAGGTTCATATGAAACCTTTGAACATCTAAGCTTCGATAGGATGAACAGAAAATCTACTGTGCAAGTTCCATGGATCATAACAATCCAGGTGCCCTTGAGAAAGGTGTAAGACGATATCCTACTTGTAGCTATATACAGTCCATGTAACATCGACATTAGTATATGATCAATATATATATATATACATATGTATTGTGTAGTCATAGCTTATACAAAGCAATCTATCCCCACCAAAAATACAGGCAAGACACTCTTATATGTGACTAGAATACCTGGATTGCTGGATGCCTTTGCGAGGTGGTCTCTCTTCTTTCTTTGATGTGCAATCAGCTCTCAGCATGTTTGAGCAGCGTTATCGTCAATTGGATGGCCCCTTGGAACGGCAAAATGAGGGGCACAAGCCAAGGGGCACTTCCGATGAAAGCCTTGGCTGACATGTCTTGCATATCACCTTTGCGGGTAAAAAGTAGAGAGCCAATTTACTGCAACAATTGACATTTGATGTTCTTTAACGTTTGTGTGTAGTTTGAAGATGTTTGTAGAAGTCATTGTTGGCGATTGATGCCTAATAGAAGGCAGGCATGATCATTTTCCTTTCCAAAAGCGTTCAACCCAGCAATCCATTTCTCTTCACTATGGTAAAACGGTGATTTCAACCGGCGCAGACTCACTACAATGAGGTCGCAATCAATTGATGAATCGCTTTCAGGATTTAGCGAAGAGCGATCCATCAGTAGAACCAAGGTGGGAGCCGTTGGAACTGGAGTGAAAACAATCATCAAATGTAAACAGTTTGAGATGTTGCAGTTGGGACCCGTTTTTGTGTGTTTATTTATGTAGATATGTAGTATATTTTGTTCTATATGAGGCAAATGGTCGTCAAATGCTACCATATCAGACCATATCGCTATCTATATCTTGCACAGGATGGTTTGGCATCAACCATCGAACACTTTCAATTTGTCTGACGACGCGAATGCGTATTTCAGGCCGGCAAATCAGTGCATGGAAGAACTGCGGCACAAGTTGCAAGACTTGCGAGTATTTTGGAAAGCCGCACAGGAATGGGACAAGGCCGACTCGAAGCCTCTCAGGGTCTGCAAAAGAACATGTTGTAAGATACAAACGAGTTAAGGCAGCCATTGAAAACTGATCTTCTTTTGAGTTTCGTTTGAAACATTGACTTATTTGGTTGTATCATTCCCTTCCGTGTCTTTTTTTGCTGGAACCAATGCGAATTTCTTTGAACGCTGACAGGAAGTCGAAAAGAGGTTGCGCCAATCGCCTGTTTTGGTATGCATTGCAGACTTACAGCGACAGGCCTTTGCTCCATCTTTCAAGTGATACTTGTAGCAAGTTGCATCATGGGATGGTTCACTTTTAGCAGCCCCACTGCCTTTGTTCTTGAAGCATAGTTGGTTGAATCTCAGCATGCACATGACTTTCAGGTGCTCTAAGTCTACCCATGGTCTTTACAAACCAAACGTAGAAATTGTGCACCAAGTGTTTCTTTATCAGCGAGTGTGCGACAAGTTTCAACTTACTCAGAGCTTACTCAGCTCTTCCTTGACTTTTTTCATGATGTACCAGTGGAAAGTCTATGAGATGCCTAAATCTTTGCGAAGCTGAAGCACGTTTTTGCGCAATTGGAGAGCATACTGGTATGTGCAATACACCTTTCTGAAGGATTCTTTGTTCAGAAAATCGGTGTTCGATGCTGCCATACTCATGACAGGCTCACTTCACACTACGTGCGGTGAGCCAATGTCCCAAGGAGCGCTGAATGAATGCGTTGAAAAAATCGAGGCGAATGAATGCGTTGTATCCAGGTGTTTTATAATGAAAATTTGAGTATGAATAATGAATGAATATACAATACTCGTACTATTTTTGTTGTTTGTGGTTCGAAGTGTTTGGGGGTACAATTTGAATTTCAGTTTGAATTGATGGCAACAGTATCCAACTTGGTTTCATGCATAGTTGCGTGCAGGAGCATCAAAAGCTTTTGCGTGCCTTGGTGAATTGCTGCGTTGTCGAAGCTTAGAGGTTATGTCTTACGACATACATGTTGTTATTTTACATCCCTGGGTTCACTTGGTTTGGTTGCGAGTAATATGGATGTCAAAGGTGTCTTTCTGAAGTGAGTCAAAGAACTATTTAGTGAAAGTGATGGTGCCACAAGATGTTTTGATGCTATTTCTAGTGGGACATCTTGGAAATTGCCACCTAGCATGGATAATAGTTACAGGTATCCATCTTTCCAAGTCAAAATGGTGATATCCCCAAATGATCCGAACACGCTTCTTTGACTGAGGAGATGCAAAACGTATGTATATAC